>JAODAL010005122.1:0-147685 GCA_025379985.1 Phyllomedusa bahiana | reverse complement strand
TGGTGGACACCAGGTCTGTAGTTATAGCGACAGACCGCTGTAAAAAATACCGACCTGAGGAGCTATCAGCCCATACAAGAGGGGATATCTAGGAATAGGTAGGACACGTTGGGACATATATTGCAAAGTGACTTGTTTTTTCAAGATCTTTAACAAAAAAAGCAGCAACCCTTGATTGAGACAACCCCTTTAAGTTCCAACCAAGGTGGAAAAAATACAAAGGCGGCTTAAAAATTCCCGGTATGTCAGTACAATTATGGTGATATCAAATTTATATAGTTTTTAAATGTTTTACTACTTTTGAAAAAAAAAAAAACCTTCTGTAAAAAAAAAAGCTTTTTTTGTGTGTCACTAAAAACACCATAAAAATTTATGTTTTTATCAGCGGACCTGGGTAAGAGCTTGTTTTTCATAGGGTGAACTGTAGTTTTATTGTTCAGCATAACTTTTTTGAACTTTTTTATCTATTCTTTTAGAGGGAAAAAAAAAAAACAAAATTTCGTTCATTTTGTTTTATTGGCTCTTACATCGGATAAAAAACAAAATTAATACTTTTGGGGACTTCAGGATTGGTATACCAGTTAGGCAAAGGGGTTTTCTGGTTTAAATTTTTAGCCAAAAGAAAGTAAAACGGGGTGCACCCCAAAAATGGCCGATAAGTCCCTTTGTAAAAGCACCAAAACCCTTTTTTAATCACCAAAGATTTGGCTTTCGGGGTTTTACAACCCCTTTTTTAATTTACACATTTATGATTCTTTGATGCCAAAACTGGAGCAGAACAATTAAAAAACCAAGCAGAAAGGGGATCTTTCTGACCCTACTGTTAAAGGGAAACTAGACGCGCTTGTATGATGACCCAGAAGAACTTCAACATTCGGCGCAGTCAAAAGCCTTAATGCATTTAGTATTTGGCCCTATGCCCCCAGGACTCCCCTCCGCCCTTTTTTTTTTTGGGCAACAGACGCCATTCACATTGATTAAGGAAATTTTTTAGATAAATTCCCTAAATCGAAGAAAAAAAGTAGCTAACGGTCAACCCAAAATGAATAAGTATCCAGAAATAAACACCTTCTTCAGACCAGACTATGATTATCCTTGGGCATTCAAGTGTATCTAGCAGTATCAATTAGTACAGTATTTTTAATTTCCTTTTAAAATACCTAACGACACACTTAGGTGTAACAAGGAATGAAGAACACCCACAAGACATTCCAGAACTAATGCTTTTTATTTAAGGCAGAGGTGGTACTGGAACACCCAGGGCTTCTCACTTTGCCTTCCCCCAAGCGTCAGTGACATTATAGAAAAATGGTATTTGTGTTCTGGTGCCCAATTGCAAATCAAATAATTGGATTACAATGCTTTACCTAAAATGCCTATTCCCAAAAATTTTTTTATTAATTTTAGCTTTTAAAATTTTTAACACAATTTTTTTTGTTGTTTTTTTTGTTTTTTTTTTAAAAGACATCTCCTCACCACCAACCATTTCCCCAAAACCCTCCCAAAAAACACCCCTCACAACCTTTCCGCAGAAATGTTTAGCTATTGCAAGAAAGAGACGCGTTTTTTTTATTACTTAACGAACCAAGCCCGTAAAACGACAAGTTTAAGAAAAAAATATTAAAAATCATAGAAATATTACACATCTCTTGATGCAAAATTGGCTCATAAACCCAAAAAAAATTTTTTATTTGCCCCTACACCAAACAAATGTGTTTAAAATGTGTTTTTGTTATAAAATAAATATAAAAATATAAATAATATGTGTGTGGTTTATACTAAACAAAAGAATAAAGGGGACACTTAACCCCAAGTAACTCCAATCAATCACACTTCTGTGAGACAAACCTTTCAGTTATGAATCAACACGACTTTATCTTTCCCTCTGTTTTGCAAACGGAACAAAAAAATAAAAAATATAACAATTACAAGACAAACCCCTTAAAGAAGTGGGTTCCCGCAGGGGGGTTAACCCCAGACTATTTCTCTGTTTTTTTCCTTTTTTGGGTGTTTTTTTGTCACTTTTGCATTTGTCTTGCTCTCACCCTAAGGACTTTAGGTGGTTTCACAACCCACATAAGTTTCCAGGAAAGGGAGTCACCATGGCACAACAATGAAGGGCGGCAAAAAAGCTTGTCTACGCAAGGGCCAACAGGACAAATCCAGACACAGGCTAGTACAAACCAAAAAATTGGAGGGGGCGTAACAGGGCGCTAAAACCCCCCCTTTTTTTGCAAAGGGAAAAACGAGGAGCCGGCCCCAAACCCCCGCAAAACACCGCCAGCACCCCTTAAATATCCCCTTACGTTCGCTCAAACTGTCAGAAACAGACTCCATGTGGGTGGTATTAGGGCCCTTCATCCACAAGTCGGTGCTGTGCTTACAGCCCAACACCGTGCAGGGCAATTGGCATTTGCCAGAAAACACCAAGATTGGCAGATTCGACATTGGCGCCCTGTGTTCTTCACAAATGAGAGCAGGTTCACAATGAGCACATGTGAAAAACGTAACAGAGTCTGGAGACCATTGTGGATAATGTTGTGCTGCCGGCAACATTCTTGAGCATGACCAGTTTGATGGTGGGTCTGTAATGGTGTGGGGAGATAATTCTTTGGAGGGCCGCACAGCCCTCCATGTGCTAGCCAGAGTGACTGCCATTAGGTACCGGGATGAGATCCTCAGACCCATTGTGAGACCATATGCAGGTGCAGCAGAGCTCTAGGTTCCTTCTGATACATGACAGTGCTAGGTCTCATGTGGCTGAAGTGTGTCAGCAGTTCCTCCATGATGAAGACAATGATGCTATGGACTGTCCTACCTGTTCCTCAGACCTGAATTTAATGGAGCACATCTGAGACATCATGTCTCGTTCCATCCACCAACATCATGTTACACCACAGACTGTCCAGGAGTTGACTGATGCTTTAATCCAGGTCTGGGAGGAGATGCCTCAGGAGAACATCCGCCGCTTCATCAGGAGCATGTTCAGGCATTGTAGGGAGCTCATACAGGCACTTGGAGGCCACACAGACTACGGAGCCTCATTTCCTTGTCTTGAGGCATTTCCACTTTGAGCATCATTCCCAATTAAAACCTCCATGATCATTTTTATGTTTTATTGTTCTCAACACATTCCACTATGTAATGAATAAAGAATTGTAACTGGAATATTTCATTCATTTAGATCTAGGATGTGGTATTTTAATGTTCCCTTTATTTTTTAGAGCAGTGTACATACATATATATGTGCATATGTACATATATATGTTTATGTTGGTGAGAAATGCATTGAAAGTGTCTGATAACCATGCTGTCGCCGTTCCATTGTGGTTGAAAATTTTTTTTTATTTTTAACTGCGGCACAACAAAATTGATCCTCACATAGGGACCAAAGAGCTCATAGTGTGCCTGAGGTTTCACCAGAGTGGGACTGTGCCAAAGTGGCTGTCAATTATTGCCCGGGAACCCCCTGTTCAGGCATGAGTATCCAGGAGGTTACTCCATTCCACATTCCATCAGCAGGGTTGCTCAGGTCACTTAGTATAAATGCTATGTGTGTGCTTGCAGCTCCTCATGGCTGCTGTGACAATACTATTGACGGATTTCCAGCTGTACACGACTACAAACTAGTCCATCAGAACAGAGTTCTGGTCTAAATCTTTTTTTAAAAAATCTACTGTCGCTTTAAAGAAAAAGCTCTACCCATTTTGTAAGAGTATGTTCACGTCAGGTTTTTCCTATCGGAAAAGTTCGACATGTAATCCCCAATAGAAATCCAAGACAATACCCCAGATTTCTGCCGAGGTTTTTATATTTGATTTGGATGTGAGTTAGCTACCTTTTGATTGGACTAACTCATGTTACACCGCCATACCAAACGCAAGGAGGATCTCCTTCAAAATAATAGATATGCCCGTTCTTTTTTTTTTTCCACACCATGGATTTGAAATCACAATGTGAACTACAGTGCGGACTACCCATTAAAATGAATGGGAGTCAACTTACATTAGGATTGTGGAATTTGATGCGGAATTTACTAATTCCATGTTAAAATCCATCGTGTTAACATTAACCAATAGGAACAATGCAGTTATAACTTCAACACCGGTTACATCTTGCTTGTGGAAACACAGGATAGCCCTTGAACTTTCACTTATTGCACATGAGGAGGTATAACTCACTATTTCTTGAACTTGTCTTTTAGTTATATGTCTTCATGGTTATATGATTTTAAGTAGGATTATACTGCCCACATACAGTGATTGACAGTTTGGACACACTGGTATATGGGAAGCTGTAAATAACTATGTGGACAGGGTTAAAATGACTTCCACTTTCTCTCAAGGAGTCCTATCAGGATTTCCTCTGTTTTTTTCATAAATCTTGCTCTGAATCATTTAAACCTATTTATCCTAGCGCTCAGCTTCTTTGAGAAGAGCACAGCCCATAAAGACCATTTTTCACTACAATTTTGGGTAAATGTCTCAAAACTGTTCCACTGCATATTGACACATCCTCTATTACATGCACCATTTTAAGCAGCTTCAGGCTTAATGCTTCTTTGGGAAATATATTTAGTAATTCATTTTTTTTCTATCTCAGATCACAGAGGAACTTTCCAGCTGAAGCCAGTAGAAGACATAAGTGATGATAAAATACTCATAAAAGAAATGGAAAAGTTACAGGTTTCAGACACTTCAAATAGAAAACGGACACGGTCTAAAAACTTTATCCCTCTTGAAGATGTGCCAGTCGATTCACATGATGCCCAAAATATAACTTTAAATAAGTCTTCCTCTAGGCCTTCAAGGCCAAATTGGCTTCTTGCTGAACCTATAAAATCCCCTTCTGATTTATCCCAAGCGTCCTTATCTCTTCCCAGTGATAATAAGTCTTTGCCTTCAAGGAGTAGAAAAGATCAAAAAGACTCAAATGAGAATTCAAAGGCAACAAGAACTATCCGCAGCAGATCTAGAGAAAAAAAAGACAATGCTTATTCTGTGCTCAACAAACCCAAGAAATCCAGGCCAATCTTATCTCAGATTTTTGGTGGTGTTTCTCTGAGTCCTTCAAACCTTGACATTAAACTGAAACCTGTGAGCTTGGACATTGAGACCAATCATGTAGAAGCTGAGCAGGTGTTACAAAATGGCTTCAGGGAAGATAAGGAGGACGAATTTGAGCTTGTCACTGTAACAGTCTCCAAAATGAAGCAATCTTTGGGTAAGTTGCATACCCTACCAAAGGTCTCCAAATGAGTTCATTATTGTAAAGTCTTGAAAATAGGAGTTTGGAGGGCTGTCCTTCTTAGTGATTAAAGGGAATTTATTACCAATATATAACAAAGCCAGATACTGATACATACAGTATCTCACAAAAATTAGTACACTCCACACATTTTTGTAAATATTGTATTCTATCTTTTCATGGGACAACACTGAAGATATGACACTTTGATACAATGTAAAGTAGTCAGTGTACAACTTGCATAACAGTGTAAATTTGGTGTTCCCTCAAAATCACTCAACACAGCCATCAATGCCTAAACTGCTGTCAACAAAAGTGACTACAACCCTAAGTAAAAATGGACAATTTGTGCCCAAGTTGCCATTTTCTTCCAATGTATGAATGGGGAACAGGTATGCTAAATTTGGTGTTATTCCTCTCACACTCTGTCACACTGGTCACTGGAAGTTCAACATGTGGTCTAATGAGACCAAGAAAAACGTATTTGATTTGGACCATGTCAAGCGTGTGTAGTGGCAATCAGGTGAGGAGTACAAAGACAAGTGTCTTTTGCCTACAGTCAAGCATGGTAGTGCGAGTGTCGTGGTTTGGGGATGCATTAGTGCTGCTGGCTGTGGGGAGTTACAGTTTATTGAGGGAACTGTGAATGCCAACATGTACTATGTGACATACTGAAGCCAAGCATGATTACCTCCTTTTCGAAAACTGAGCCGCAGGGCAGTATTCCAACACGATAACGACCCCAAACACACCTCTAAGGTGACCACTGCCTTGTTAAGAAAATGAGGATAAGGCTATGTATACAGAGCACTTGATTTTGGTCTGTTTCTCAGCGGATTTTGAATCTGCCAAAAATCCGACTGTGCCCAGAGCTGTGTAGCCCTCAATAGAAAATCCATGCTGTAGCCTATACTGCACAGAACTTTACTGAGGTTTTCCAAAACCGAAAACCATCTGACGGACTGCTCCATTCCACCGGGCCACTGTTGGATTTCTGTGCAGCTGCGGTTTTTTGCATAAAAAAAACACGCAAAAAGATGGCAGTGCAGCGTGCTCCAGCAATGTGAAAATGTCGTTGGATTTTGGCCGGCATTTTCAAATTGCTGTGTAGACCTAGCCTAAAGATGATGGACTGGCCGAGCATGTCTCCAGACCTAAACTCCATTGGCATCTGTGATGCATCCTCAAATGGAAGGCAGAGAAACGCAAGGTCTCACATCCACCAGCTCCGTGATGTCGTCATGGAGGAGGGGAAGAGGATTCCAGTGACTGCAACCTGTGAAGCTCTAGTGAACTCCATGCCCAAGAGGGTTAAGGCAATGCTGGAAAATAATGGTGGCCACACAAAATATTGACACTTTGGACATAATTTTTTCATTTTCACTTAGGGTTGTACTCACTTTTGTTATCAGCGGTTTAGACATTGAAGGCTTTATAAGCTGTAAAATGACTACTTTTTTTTAATGAAAATCTAAAGTGATATAAAAAATGTAAAAAAAACACTACTTCTCACGTGGCGCACCACTATCCCTGTTCCGGACCATGGTCGCGCTCCTGCCTCCATCCCCTGGCGCCAGTACTCACCTCTACTCATTCCTGCTCCGCTCGCTGATAGTGGCATAACAGCTCTCTAAGGTGCACACAGCGACTCTCGTGACTTTAAAGGGCTAGTGCCCCGCTGAGCTGGACCCTGTCTTAAGTCATTTCACCTTCCTTACCTCGTCACTGTGTTGGTGTTACCTTGCTAGTTATTCTTGGATTTGACCTTTGCTTCGTACTCTATTTCCTGCCTGCCACCTACCCTGACCTTAAGGCCTTTCCTCTGACCACATCTCAAGCCTGCTCCTTCGCTGTCACCGTGAGCGGCCATGTCAGGTGTAGCAACCTTGGTGTCTCCTGCAGCAAAGTCCAACCTGTCTTGTAGTGGGTTCTGTTTTAATTACCGGGGGCTCATTAGACTCTGCTTCCTGAAGTGATTCATATTCATCTTAAACGGTGACCCAGAGGATCCACTTCTTCTTTCCGTTACACCACTCATTGGACTCATGAACCAGAGTTAGCAGGGATATAAATTAGCAGATGCCAAGCTATACTGAATCTATTCCCACAAAACTACATATCAGTCTTCTGTAGGTAGAGGCAGATTAATTGTAAAGGTAATGTATCGCCTAGTTACAAAATTATTAAAACCATGAAATAAAGCATATTCTTTTTTCATCCATTTTTTACTTTCCATCTCCCACATATAAGTATCAGGGCAGACATCCTGCCTCAGCTGCTTTTCTGCCCTTTTAATAGCAGGCCATAGATTTGTTGTACAGCAGACATATGAACCTAGGACGACATGTGTGAACGGAGCTCCGCCAGTTTTTTGGTGCACTTTGGGCCGAAAAGAATGTATGAACAAGTACACTCCAAACTTTGGCGTGATAAGTCCCTTTGTAATGCGCCAAAGACACTCTTTAGTGCGCCAAAGATTTGGGGTGTTCTAGGTGCGTGTTGCACCACATTCTTAGAAGTAGACACATTAATGAATGTTGGGCGCCAAATCTAGGCGCAGAACAGTTAGAAAAGCCAGACCAGGTTAAAGCTGATCTGCCTGAGCCTGAGTTGTCGTATTGGCACTAGACTGCACCTATATATATGAAGTGCAGAAGAACAGGTTCATACATTCTGGCGCATTCTATACTACCTTAAAGCTATTTAGAACTGGCCTGTCAGCACTAACAATCATACATGTCGCCCCTGGTGTCTAGAGGTCATTGTGTCCATCAGCTATTGTCAATGGTGGATCCTGTGCTAGGCAAGGTAACAAGGAAAGGTGACAACTCTATAATAAAGCCCGAGGCAGGTTTGATAATGAGAAGGCTGCTGAGAAGTAATCTCTACAGAACAGATAGTGTCAGGCTACGGTGAGATTGTGAGTGGCCAGGGTTTTTTTTCTAAAATATAAAGAGTAACATGAAAACATAGAAAAAAACACTGCCAAAAATGTTTTCAAAATATGTTTACCAGGAAAACTTGATTTAAACAATAGACCATTTTCTGATAATATATTTCCTGTATGAACCAGTTGGGATTCAGTTCTGATTGCCGAATATTTGGAATAGATGTTATAGGGTCATAAGATGTACAGGTTTTTTGTTATATTATCTTAAATCTGTCTAATTCTATGTCAATCATTAACATTTATTATAGGAATTAGCATTTCTGGTGGCATTGAATCCAAAATCCAACCCATGGTTAAAATAGAAAAGATCTTTCCAGGAGGAGCAGCTTTTGTCAGTGGTGAACTGCAGGTAATATCATCTTGATTTGGTGGTCTTCTATATATCATTGCACGTTAGGTTTTTTGGCATGATCGTAAAGAGAACCTGTTAGCTGTATCATGCTGCCCAAACCATAGGCAACATGAAGATAGCCACGGCTCACTCAGAGTTTAAGTTAGAGCCAGGGACAGGGAGAAGTATACTAGTATATGCCAAGGAGTCTATTGTATGGTTCATCCCCCTTCACCCCATCTTAGATAATTGGTCTCTCTCTATCGACAAATAGAGAGAAATCCTCTGAAAAGTTTCCTTTAAGAGCTAGCAGAATGATGCTTTAAACCATAATCCTATATTAAAATGTCTTGTACATGGGGTCCAAGTGAAGAATGGACAAAACAGTCCCCTAGAACATACTGGGTCTTATTTATCAAAACTGTCTAACAGTAAGACCGTCTTTATTGCCCATAGTAACCAATCAGAGCTTGGCTTTAGTGTTGATCGAACCGTTCGAGAAAAGTTAAGTTCGAGTCGAACTTCACGATTTTTTAGAACTCGAGCCGAACCAAACATTTTACTGTTCATTTGAGTAAATGTTCGCGTTCAACATCATGTTGGACATGCCATTTTAATAGTTTTTAGGCACATTAAATCAATGTAAAAGTGTGCCTGAAAGTACGTTCACTATATTTACTATTGTGCCATAGGCAAACTTAAACTCTATCAGTTTCTCAGTCTATAAAGCACTAAAACTTAACTTTTATTATCTACAACACTTAACCTCTATAACACACTTTTTAAAAACCTGATTTCTAACCTCTCAATTTGTCTCATAAATTTACCCCTTTCTAATTGTGAAAATCACAAATTAAAATGTCATGCCTGACCTCCCCAACATGTTTCACCAGCTAACTCAGAGGTCCGTACCTCTATCCGCTGATGAAGCCAGTTAGCTGGTGAAACATGTAGGGGAGGTCAGGCATGACATTTTAATTTGTGATTTTCTACCTCTTTTAAACTGTGTTACCTGCTGCAGAGGGTTTCACAAGGAAACCTTATATGCTTCATGCCCATCAGATTAGGGATGATTGCCCAAGTAAGATGTTTTTGGATTCCTTTTTGCAGTTAGCAATTCACTGTATATATTTGGTTTCCCTGCTGATATAATAGGTGGTGTTCCACCAGATTTGCTAATAGAAAAGGAGTTATTCTTTCACAATTAGAAAGGGATAAATTTATGAGACAAATTGAGAGGTTAGAAATCAGGTTTTTAAAAAGTGTGTTATCGAGGTTAAGTTTTGTACATAATAAAAGTTAAGTTTTAATGCTTTATAGACTGAGAACTGATAGAGTTTAAGTTTGCCTATGGCAAAATAGTAAATATAGTTATTAAAAGTCATTCTTTGTTCTCTTACTAGATTCCCATATTTTTGAGACTACTTGAAAGTACAATCCTCTCAAGAGTCTAGCATCAGGTATACCTTGCATAGTAAACATAATGCACCTACCAATGATATGTTATGTGTTATGGAGGCACACAGTGTATCACTTTTTAGGCGCATTTCAATGTGTCTTGCCCGGCGTGTAATGCGCCTGGTGTTGGTGTACTGTTATGGATGGTAATTACAGTTTCTCCTCACCTGTGTAGGTATAAAAATTAACCTGAACATCTTCTCCCATAGACTTTAATGGGGTTCGAAGTTGGAGTTCGAATCAAACTTCAAACCAAACTTCTCAAAGTTCAAGGTTCAACTTGAACTCGAACTTTTTAGGGTTCGATCATCTCTACTTAGCTTTAATTTTTCCAGAGAAGTTTAAAACATGAAAGCTGAGCTCTTATTTGTTATTATGGGCAACAAAGACAGACTTACTGCTAGACCGTTTTGATTACTGAGGCCCACTGTATATTCTGCAATTTTCACATCTCTAGTATTCATCCAGGGAAACCTATGTTGCAGTTAAGATGATATGCACACTGTAGGACCAATAGTATGTGGCCACCACTTTTAATTAGATTAACAGGTACATAAAACCAATCAAACAACCATGAACTTTATCCAAGTGCCCAAGTGTTATTGGGCAATCTGATGGACACATCTGGGATTATTCTATGAGAGTACCTCCTCATTTAATCCGTAGAGTTGTAAACTATGTTCTTAGGGGTATGTTCACGCATCAGATTTTGATGCGGATTCTGCTCAAAATATGCATCCTACTCATGTTTTTCAAATTCCATAATGCAGAATAAAAAGAAGTGACATCTTTATTGCAAAATCTGGTCAGGTAGCTGAAACCCAGATTAGCCCTATTGCAATGGGGGTAATCGATGTAAAAAACAGCAGTAAATTCCACTACTGCAAAATAAAAAATCCATGGAAGAAATCCAAGGGTACCATCTTGAATTGCTGCCGCAATATCCACATCTCACATGTAAACATACCCTAATTTTGGGGTAATTAATTAATATGACAGTAAGCAAAGCAAGGTATACAAAAGGTTGGTTTAGGATAAGAAAATTTGACTCCAATAGTAAATTGGATAGCCTTGCTCAGTCGTTTTTTTGCAACATATTTAAAAAAAACGACAAGCAAATAAAACGAGAAGAAAAAAGACGTTCTCTGCAGACAGCAGGATGTTTTTACTATAGAAGTCTATGGGACCTTTTTCCAGTCTTTTTTTCAGCGTTTTTAGAAAACGAAAACACTGGGAAGACTGACATTTTTCTGTGCTGTGTAGACATAGCCCAACCCTTTAAAGTACTACCTTAGTGGTATAACTCAACTCATTACAACCTGATAAAATTAGTGGCTGTATATAGAAACATAACTAAAATACAGAGAACTGCTAGGAATTGGGTTTTACACTCAACTTTGAAATTTCAAGACCAAGAAGGACAAAGCAAGTAAGTAAAAGGTGTTGCTAAGATTTGCAAATGATCAGATTTCAGGCACCTAGCATCAGTCTGTGGCATGTAGGAGGGCATATTAGTCAGATTGAAAGAAAAGTTTTGTAGCCACATGAAACCTCAAAAACCGGATCAGGTGGTATGGGATGATTGTGTGATGATTCCTGTTCATCAAACTGTCAGATATCACCATTTGTTACAAGCTGAAAGAGATAGAATTCTTGAATTGAGAGACCTTGGTTTATGACTTCAGTAGATCTTTACGTACTTAGGTCAAGATGTCAGCACTGTTAAACATTGGGAGATCAATGATGAACTGGAATGACTGCATGAGGTGTGCGGAAGAGAACCTCTGCGCAAATGGATCATCTTATTGGAAGAAAGGCATGTAGTGAGCTTTTATGTGCTAAAAGTAAAATTAGATGTCACATCCCAAGACTAGGGCAGTTGGCTTGCATAACTTGCCAGCAATCATACATATCATTCTGTTGGTTGCAAAACGATGTCTGTTGACTAAATGGCTAGAGCCGGTTACATCAACCATTAATATGGTAATAGAACAAACCAAGAAATATGCGATAGCCGACCAAATCCATACAGAACGTCACAAAGAGGTGATGGCTAAAAATTTCTTCGGTAAATGGAGGGTATTTCTAGAGAGATTCTTCTCGCCGAGTGAAATTAGAAGCTTAATAGATGTATTTCAATCAATATACCGGTTGGTACTTGATGGAGGCACAAGGTGGTTCATTAGGTAATTTGCGACCACAGACACCTTTAACAGGTGCCTGATGTCTAATTCTTACTGAGATGCCCATTTTTCAAAGCGGAGATGGCACTGGCAGCGTCTCTTGTTGTTGTCGTCGTCCCCACCACCCCCTCCCGTCTGGCTCCCTCTTCTCCCGAATCTATACAAAAAATTTTGAATTCACCCAAATAGGAGAAAGGCACTTTAATCTGGCTGTTTTTTTTGTGTTCTTTTGTGTTTAAGAATGTTTGTTTATTCATTCTGTTTTAATCCTTGCATGTGTATATTCTTTTTAAACATTGTACACAGAATGATCTGTAAACCATTGACTTATCTCTTCTCTTCGAATGAAGAATTTAGGTTGAGAGATTTGCAGAATGCCCGGCGACATGTAAAGGTTTATTTAATACTCAGATACCTACCTAAAGATCACATGTGTGTTAATGTAGTCTTGTTAGCTATTTTACATATTGGTTAAATTCGGTACCCTCTTTGTAAAATTTTTCAGGTTTTTGTATGTTCTACCTTGTGATTGTCTTCATGATACTGGATGTGTACCAAATAAAATATATGTTAAAAAAAAAAAAAGATTAGGGCAGTAAACAGTGTTGACCCAAACCATCAGAAGGTATTTGTGTAGCATTGTGCTATGATGCAGATGCCCGGATACATGGGGTTCTTTTGACTTTTCATGCCACCACTCTAAAAGAATATCATTGTGCACAGGAAGGTAGCGATGGAGGCTGAAATATACTCTGTCCTCTACAGTAATGTGTCCCAATTTGTCTTGGATGCAGTAATAGCCAGAGATTGGTTTGGAGACCATGTGGGTAACACCATGAAAATACATTTTAGATGAATATTACAGTGGTCCTACTTTTGGGATTATGGTATGGAGTGGCAAAATGTGCATTCCTCAGACAACCATTATTAACTTTATTGATAACATGCCAAGGCGAGTATGTGGGTACATTTTTCCGTGTGGCACTCCGATACTGGATATTTAGACATGTTTTAAATAGTTTGTTACTATTTTTTCTTTTGCATTTCATATCATTAACATGAAAACAGTATTGATCATATGATTTCCAAGAAGACTTATTGTTCATGGTGTTGCAGTTTCAAAGTTGAGGAGTATATTTTGTTAATAATGTAGTAATGCAAGGTACAGCATAATAACTACTTTACTTTAGCAGCAACCAAAGGTTGGATGATGTCATATCTGATCTTGTATCAAATCTTAACACCAAGCTGCAATCTTGTTTTTTCTCCAGTTCTATACCGAAGTAGGGCCCACAGCATCTGCAATGGCTGCTACTGCAATGATTACTCTTATAGCTGTAGAGTTGAAACTGGGATTAAATAACAGTGATGGGAACACCATTTTTTTTGACAGTATACACACCAATTACTATAAAAACTGCTAAAAAAAATAAATGAAAATAAGTAAATCAATAAATGGATTGTTAATTAAAATATGGCTTATAAAATTTCTAGGCTGGCTATGAACTGGTGTCAATCGACGGAGAAACATTGCAGAATGTGACACACCAACGGGCAGTGGACGTGATTCGCCAGTCCTACAGCAACAAGCAAAAGGAGCCAATGGATCTAGTTGTTAAAATTCCAAAGAAAACAGAACAAAATTGATATTAGGCTTCTCTTTATATTGTTACTCATCCTTAATGAACGGATTTCAGCACAAATCTTTCCAGCCGCCGATATGACCAGCACCGTTATCACTGCAAGTGCCTAATGTGTTTCCCTTAGTCCTATGAAAAACCAAGCACTTCCTGGACTGTCCTATATGAACTGACCATAACAGCTACACATGATTCCTTGTATATAAGTACAAACCATGCTGACCTGTATTTTTAATAATTATGTACATACTTTTGTAGAATGTAATAAAAGTTTTTACAGCACTACTACTGTTAAAACAAACTCAGTTGCATCTGTTTCATATGTCCACATAAGAAGAAAAAAACTGTTTGCTTAAAGAAAGAGCCCATCTCATCCATGTCCAGTTTTGAGCTTTTTGGATTATATCTGGTGTGAGTACACTTAGTGAGTATACCCTTTTACACTAGAAGAATATTCTGTAGTAGCACTGCATTTAATAATAAAACCTTTCCTGCCACTTTTGGTTGACTGACATTGTAACCAGGGGCGTAACTAGAGAAGCCTGGGCCCCATAGCAAACTTTTGGATGGGGCCTTCTTACCACCCTCCCCTCCCCTCCCCCCTCTCCCCGACCACGAACATTTACCAAGACATACAGTTAAATAATGTAGATAATACGTCTACACCCCTGATTGTAACCTCACCATACTTTTCACTATCATACTGCTACCAAACAAATCCCACTATACCAAGACCAACATTACCAATATCACTACTACATAAGGACCTGATTATACCGCCAGAACATGACCACAAATTACAACCACACAGTGACTGAATAACACCCCTACACTATTACTGATCAGTACACAAAGACCAATAAACTGTATATAACCACCCTACACTCACCATATAGTGGTATATACCAGTGTACACAGCCTCTGCAGACATATGTGATTAAAGTGTAGTTACATCTTGTGACTCACAGGTGATGTTTCTGACTTTCCCTTTTGTTCTGCATCTGGTCCAGACCGCCATGATGACTTCTCCTGGCCACCTATGCCTGGAGATTTAGACACAAATATCTTACAATCCTCACTTTTCCAGCACCTCACTCCCTGCCCCCCTAGATGGGGTCCATTTAGGCAGGGTTTACAGAGGCTATAGGGGGTGCCAGATAGGCCAGGTTTAGGTAGGCAATAGGGTCCCTACATAGGCAGGGCTTAGGTAGCTATAGGGCCCAATATAAGCAGTCAAGCAGAGTTTAGGTAGAGTATAGGGCCCTATATAGATGGGCAGAGTTTAGGTAGCTATAGGGCCCCATATAGATAGGGGCCATATATGTAGGCAGGCAGGCCTTAGGGTAGGCTATAGGGGGCCCATACAGGCAGACAGGGCATAGGGTACGCTATAGGTGCTATATATAGGCAGGCAGGGCAGAGGGAAGGCTATCGGGCCATATATACAGGCCGGGAGGGCAAATGGTGGGCTATAGAGCTATATATAGGCAGGCAGGGCTTTGGGGGGGACTATATATAGACAGGCAGGGCTTTGGGGGGCTATGTATAGGCAGGCAGGGCTTTGTTGGGCTATATATAGGCAGGCAGGGCCATATATAGGCAGGCAGGGCTTTTGGGGGGCTATACATAGGCAGGCAGGGTTCATTAATATTAAAAAATAAGAAACCACTTACCTGCCCTATGCTCTCTCGCAGCGCAGCTCCCGGCCAATCTGTGCTCGGAGCGATGATATGACATCATCGCGCTGCCCACGTCAGCACTGTGGGCCGGCGCCTGCGTCTAGCAGGCTGATTAGCAGAGCAGAGTATCGGCAGCGCTCCGCTCTACTAACACCGGACAGTCCTGCCTTTGAATGCACGGGCCGCAGCTCCGCCCCGCTGGCACTGAACTCTTGTGTTCACTGCCGGCGAGCTCAGGAGCCGAAATATTGGGGTAGTAGATGTGTTAGCAGCTGCCCCGGGGCCCAGGCCCCCTAATAGCCCAGGCCCCGTAGCAGCAGGTAGTTACGCCCCTGATTGTAACTAAACAGGCCTCAGATGAATAGATCTTGATTTCAATGTTAAAGCAGGATGCACAAACTTTTCTAGTCAGAATTGCACCACTCCCAAACAAGTCGTATTAAGACTTAATGGGGTGTTCTCATTGTGCTGTTTCACAGAGCCTGTCCTTCACAGCCAGCTTTAGGCTTCCACTTCCAATTCCTGGTCAGGCTGTGGGCGGTTCTACGGCAGTGGTTGGCATGTCAGCTCTGCTATTCCTAGCTGAGCCTGTTAGAGAGACATTGCTAATGGAAAGGTTTTACCAGCAGGGCAGAAGGCTAAAGACATTTTAACAGTAAAAAATATAAAGCTCTTGTACTGCTAAGACACAGCAGGGATTGACATCACCCATCAGGGCTTTTTAAGCCTGGTAGAGCAAAGAGAGGTAGTCCATAATTAGTGAAGCTTATGTACACAAGCAGGAGATAAGATCTGCTCTAACTCTTAAAGTAATCAAAATCAGAACATTGATGTATTTGCCTACATGTTTAAAACTAATCAATGAAATGGGAATACTCTCTCTGCCTTCCAAGAGCAAGAACCTTTTTATTTTTCCATCTACATAGACATACAGTATGAGGGCTTGTTTTGTGCTGGGACAAAATGTTCTTTTTAATGGTGCCATTTACCACACCATATAATGTACTGCCAATCCCCCAAACAATTCTATGTAGGATTGAATGTGAGAAAAACTTGATTGAGCTATTTTTATGGGGTTTCATTTTTATGCAGTTCACAGTTCGGTATAATTGATACGTTATCTGTATTCTGCAGGTCATGACCTCTGCAGCGCTGATGCACTACCAGCCCGATCAAACATCCCATCCCCCCTCCCCAAACCTCCATCCCCCATACCAACCCTTCCCTGCTGTGACACCCCCCTTTGAAAATAACAGACTTAATACCAATTGGATAAAAATGGCCACAGCAGCCGCTTTATTTAACAAAAATACAACATAAATAAAGTGCCATATAAAATTATGACAACTCTCCTATATATAGATACGTATATATGTACCCACCAAACACAACCCCCACATACCAATATATATAGATAGATATATATATATATATATATATCTATATATACGAACATAAATATACACTCACCGGCCACTTTATTAGGTACACCTGTCCAACTGCTCGTTAACACTTAATTTCTAATCAGCCAATCACATGGCGGCAACTCAGTGCATTTAGGCATGTAGACATGGTCAAGACAATCTCCTGCAGTTCAAACCGAGCATCAGTATGGGGAAGAAAGGTGATTTGAGTGCCTTTGAACGTGCCATGGTTGTTGGTGCCAGAAGGGCTGGTCTGAGTATTTCAGAAACTGCTGATCTCCTGGGATTTTCACGTACAACCATCTCTAGGGTTTACAGAGAATGGTCCGAAAAAGAAAAAACATCCAGTGAGCGGCAGTCCTGTGGGCGGAAATGCCTTGTTGATGCCAGAGGTCAAAGGAGAATGGGCAGACTGGTTCGAGCTGATAGAAAGGCAACAGTGACTCAAATAGCCACCCGTTACAACCAAGGTAGGCAGAAGAGCATCTCTGAACGCACAGTACGGCGAACTTTGAGGCAGATGGGCTACAGCAGCAGAAGACCACACCGGGTGCCACTCCTTTCAGCTAAGAACAGGAAACTGAGGCTCCAATTTGCCCAAGCTCATCGAAAATGGACAGTAGAAGATTGGAAAAACGTTGCCTGGTCTGATGAGTCTCGATTTCTGCTGCGACATTCGGATGGTAGGGTCAGAATTTGGCGTCAACAACATGAAAGCATGGATCCATCCTGCCTTGTATCAACGGTTCAGAGGCTGGTGGTGGTGGTGTCATGATGTGGGGAATATTTTCTTGCACTCTTTGGCCCCTTGGTACCAATTGAGCATCGTTGCAACACCTTGTGGAATCTATGCCACGAAGAATTGAGGCAGTTCTGAAGGCAAAAGGGGGTCCAACCCGTTACTAGCATGGTGTACCTAATAAAGTGGCCGGTGAGTGTACATATATACCTTCCCATAAGAACTGTAAACATTAACTCCATGAATACCACAACCAGATGGGGCAGAGGTCCCTGGAACCCACCAACGACCTGGCGACCAAATCCCCGAAGGGAACCAAAACACCAATTTTCCCCCAGCCGTACTCCACTGGCTCGGGGGTCCTAAAGCCATACAAAAAGGCCACCCATTTTGCTTACAGGGATTCCCCTGAAAGGGCCCCCACCCCTTCGCCGGCGATTCACCTTCCCCAAAACCATGGGGGAACAACCCCGAATGCCCCCTCAGCGTATCTCCTCCCCAAATTTCCCAAAGAACCCCGCCGCCCCACGAGCATCCCCATGAACCCTCATGCTGCGGGGCCCCCCCCAGGCCAAGGGCTCTCTCAATGCCCCCCCAAAGGCCCAACCCCCCAAAGGCCCTAAACCCAGGAAATTGTACCCCTTTAACCCCCAAAAAAATTGCCCCCCGCCAGACCCCAATTAGATGCCAAACGACCACCCCCCCATTTCCTACCCACAAAATTGGAAACCGACCTATTCATTTTTACTCTCGCCTTTTTCAATTTCTCCACCGAGGAGCCCCCCCCCAGTGATGCCTAAACACAATGTCCGACCAAAAAATAATCACCCCCGGGGAATGACCTCCAAAACATAAAAAAATCATTTTTAATGTCCGATTTTAACTCCCTAGTGTCAGGGATCCCAAATAAATTCCCCCCCAAAAATGTAACCCCAAAATTTTTGGAGGCCTTCCAGAGCTGAAAAACCGGGTCACCTCGGGACCATTCCTAAAATGCATCCCGCCGTCCGAGCCAGCGCCCACCGCGACACTTCTTGGAAAACCCCAATTTGGCGGCTTCCGGCCCTGTCCGCTCGCTCCCCACCCTGTACATAAGAATGACCAAGGATCCAGACCAGGAACGGAGGGCGAAGGGGGGAACAAAAAGAAACAAGTGGTAACAAAAAAAACACAGTGGCACCCCCCCTTCCCAAAAAAAAACCCCCCCAACCCCCATCAAGCCGCTAGAGGGGCCGGATAAACAGTCGAACCTATCCGACTCCCATCTCCCAATCCTAGCCCCCACTCTTACTGAGGCCCCACCCCGCTCCCTCGGTGGGCGCCCGACCCGGGAAAGAATTGGCGCAAAAGCGGAAGGATCCAGCCCAACCGCCCCAAAAACTCGCCTAAAACCCGGTAAATTGGAAAGGGAAAAGATACGTCCCACCCGATGAGCAGGAGCGGCCATTTGGCCCCCCCGCAAAACCCCATACCCCGCCAACACCGCAGGGGCACATTGCGGCCCCTTGAAACCGCCCGCAGGGTAACCCCCTCCCTCTGCCGGTATTTCCCCTTCGACGCCGGAGCCGGGGAAAACGATTGATCCCCGCTGTTGAGACATCCTCCTTTTTGAAGCCCCCCCCTCAAACCCGACTGGGAGACCCCAAAACCCCCCCACCCGCAATGCCCCAAAAAATGCTAACGAAAAGCACCCTAAAACAGCCCCCACTTGTCCCTCCAGCTGAAACCCCTCGCTCAACACTCCACCGCCTCTCCACAGAGGGAAAACATTCCCGGGGCCCCGGGCCGCGAGTCTCTTACCCCTTGACCCCGCCTATAACCCCGAAGGGCCCCCGGGGATCCCACGAACTCCTTCATAAAATCTCGCATCCGCCAAATTTCTGACCCAAATAGCCCCGATTTAAATTCTGGAGACTCTAGACACTGACCACCCAAGCCCCCGGGCCCGACCCAACCAACACAACAGACCCCCCATGTGACCCTCCTCCGACCCACTTTCACCCGGACCCTGATCCAATCCGACCACTGCGCCCAGGCTGCCTCATACGCACCCCGGTCCCACCTGACAAAGACGCCCGAATCATGGTCTGTGTCCCGAAGGCCCCGGTCCCATAGATGACGGGGGCACCCCTCCCCCTACTCTGCCCCTGCGGGCCAGGGTCCGGAACCATCCAAAATGCAACCCCAGAAAGGGACCGAAAAGAATTCTGGACCCCCCGGGACTGTTCCCCCTAAACCCACGAATTGACCCCCAGACACCTCAACACCAACAATCGCAAAAAACGCCTATGGTGGCGAAAAGGGCCGTCAAATTTTGATTGCCAAAAACCCCCCCCGGTTGCACAAAAGAAGGAACCTTCCGATCCCCGAAAAGTTCCCCCACGTTCCACCCCACCATTATAGGGGAAAAGTTCCCCGGGAAAACCTAAATTCCTAATAATGGGAAAAAAAACGCCATTCCCCCGGCCCGGGGCCCCCGCACCACCGCACGCCACAATGGCCCCCCAAAACCCGAGCTACCTGCCGCATCCTGAAGTCTCAATTCCTGGGTTTGACAATTCCCCCCTGCAGAATAATTTCCCCCATTTTTTGCGTCCAAAAAACTGGCCCACACCCCCAAAAACCCCCGGTGCTCGCGGGGTAACGCACGAAATGATGTGGCTTTCCCGCTACGTCGCCCACTGGCCAACCTTCGGTAAAAAACCCGGGCCCCCCCATCGGCATTTTAAATTTGCACGAAAATTTAGTTTTTTCCCAAAAACGACTGCCTCCCTAAAGGGGAATCTTGCGCAAAACCAACAAAAACCCGGCCCCACCTCCAGACTAAGGTTTTTAAAATTATCCCCCGGTAACCAGAAAAAAAAACATCCAAATAATGAATGATATAACTTAACCCCGAAAAAGTCCCGAAAAATACCCATTCCAAAACGCTAAAAGCCTCGAAATAGGCACACGATAACGAGCAGCCCATCGGCAAGCAACGATCCACAAAGAAATTACCGTTTTCCCAAAAAAACCCAACAGTTTTAAAAATATCTTTCATGAACCGGCGAAGTCGAAAAAAGCCGACTCGATATCGGCCCTTCGCCCTTAGGGCACGCGCCATGGGGCGCCCCACTAAACAACCGCTTCATCGAATGAGGGAATACCACGGAACACAGCTCGGTTCTATTACCATCATTCACATTGGCCCTTCGGGGAAAGGACAAAAAGGTGAATGACCGAAATTTTCCTGGCTCCTTTTTTGGGAACCCCCCCCCTAGAGGAACACCACCAGATCAGGAAAAAAACAGGGCTTCGAATGGACCCCCATCCTACCTTTAAAACCACCTCTTTTTTCCCAATTTCTCGTTACCCCGTTGGGTTCTAATGTGCCACCTTAGGTTCCTAGTAGAAAAGGCACCGCGTGTTAGGAGGCGGAAATTACAAACCCCTGCCGAAAAACCCGCGGGGGAAAAAAGTCGCTGTACCCCATCCGGGGGAAAGCGGGGAGAAAAAGGGTCACTTGCCCCCCTCTCACTGGCGTCCCCCCTTGGCCACCCACCGGCCCCCTTTGCTCCGGCCCCCTTTTTAAAAAAACAACGGGTAACTGGGGGGGGACGGTGGGGTACAGAAGGAGCACAAAATGTTTTTAAACGACAGCCGACCCCCAAAATTTACACTGCCCCCCATTAAAAAAAGCCAACAAACCCCCCCCTTTGACCCCCGGGTGGCCCCCGCTCCGCTACCCCCCCCCGCTCCCTCCCTGGCAGGATGACCCGGCCCCCCTGAGAAATGGGGTCTCCGAACTTTGTCGGGGCCATAACCTTCAACCAGAGACCAATATCCTTTTTGGGTTTTTCCCCCTAATTGAAGGAGAACAGCTTTTCTCTGACGAAAATTTTTCCATAAAGCAGCCACGCCCACCCCATACGCCCGATGCGCCTCCCCCATTGCATCCATGTAAAAAAAAAAAGGCCCGAACAAATTTTTCGGGGCCTTTTTTTTTTACCTTGACACTCGCCCCCGTATCGCAAAAAGCCCCTTAAAACCAATTGGCAAAAGTTTGCGGAATATCGCCCCCCGGGGCTTTTTTTTTTCCTCTTTCTTACTTCATTTTTTTCCCTTTCTAAATTAAACTTCTCCAAGGGTAGCAGGGAAAAAAATTTCCCCATACTCGTCCTTCCATTCTTCTCCCCCCACTCGGCTTCAATGCGCCCCGAGTGGGCCCTCGAAGCAAACATACACTTCCCCTTTTGCCCTGTCTCCAAAAAGGACGCTCTCCCCGCGGGAACCCTTTTTCCCGTCTGCACCGGGCCCGTCACACCCCCCCCGTGTTCCCAGGGGGGCCCGGGGGGTGTGACCCCTCTCCCGAACCCCTGCAGGAGGGGGTTGGCAACAAGGCAGGTGCTAAAACCCCGCATTTACTGGGGACCCCCCGCCCCCACCCCCCCCCTCACGAACTCAAAAACCTTTCTAATAAATCAGCAAGCGCCGCTAGCCCCCCCCCCCCGGGCGAACCCCCCCCTGCCCCTTTACCTGCACGACCCCCGTCTAACGCCGGGCAACCCACCGCCCCAAAACACTCCCTTGTGACCGAAAAATTGGTGGAACGTAATGACAAAGACATATACCCCTGGCTGCGTGGAGGCTGTCCCCCACCGCCCACCCGGATCCAGGGGCCGTTCGCCGAAAATCACCATCGTCCCTCGCTGCCGACGACCCGGGTCAGGCCCTCCACCCCAAAAAAAAGGGGGGGGCCGACCGGGGCAGGTCGCGGAGATGGGGGGGGCAAACCCGCCATTTCCCCCGGGACCGAAACCCAAATCTTCCTGTGATACGCCCGGGGGCCCCCACGGGACGTGCCCGCTGTGCTGCCCCTCTCCCCTCCGTCCAGGGGAGATCCCAAAAACCCGTCCTCTTCCCGCCGCCTCCCCGCCCCACTATCTCCACCGGGTGCCCCCCGCTGCCAAAGCCCGGGTCCCCCGGGTCCAACGGCCCCAGTGCGGTCCTGCCCCCGGGGCCCGGGGCCCCCACCCCACTAATCAGGGCCCCCGGGCCGCCTTTTTCCAACCAAAACGGGCCCCCCGTACGCCGCCATGGCCCCCAGCGTCCCTCTCTATCCAGCCATAAACCCCTGGGGAACGCGCGGGGACGGGCGTTTCCCTCTCACACTGCTGCCTCGTGCCGGACTGAACTAACTGGCGGAAGGGGAGGAGCCGATTCCTTCCTTCACTGCCCTCCACCTCCCCTTCCGGCCGCACGTACTCCCACGGCATTAGCCGCGCCCAGCGAGCCGGGTCATGGCGCGCCTCCCCTAGGGGCGTGGCCTGGTCCGGCGCGCTGCTGTACGAATCCAGTGATATCAAATGCGTAGAGTTTTAGTTTTTTTTAGTAGTGAACAAGTTTTACTGTGATTCTAGCACTGAGGGAAATCAGCATCATCAGCATATCTGCCTATGTTACTACAGCTACTCCTTCCTCATCCCTCCTTCTCTATTGATGTCTAAGTGCCTGTTGCCAGAGAGTATAGAAACTTATAAATCAATCCATCTATCTAGACTCCATTGCGTTTTGATGTTAAAGATCTTTCAAAAACAAGTCACTTTGCAATATGTGTCCATCAACAATCTCCTACCTCTTCCTAGATATCCCCTCGTGTATGGGCTGCATCAGATCCTCAGATCGCTATAGCTACAGACCTGTTTGATCTACCCTGATAGGCTGCCAGCACTGGTTGCTATAGCTACAGCCCTGGTGTCCTCCACAGCTCATCAATAAGGCCAGTAAAGCCAATAAACATTGAATTCAAAAATGAAACTGAGAAAACAGGACTGAGGTAATTTGAATTGATGTAGTGAGACAACCCCTTTAATTCAATCAATGCCAGATAATAGAAATTAGGGTACAGGCCCACTCTGCAGATGGTGGCCATAGACAAGACTTTAAAAGCATATGTGTCTGTCCACTATAGAGGAATCATGGGTATGTAGCAGATTTCAAAAAGTAAAGGTGAAGAGGACAATGTATGGCAAATGTTCCCAAATGTGTTGCTTACCAGCAGTTACACGTTGGTCTTCTTGCAGACTGATTTGCACAGTTTCAGTGATGACTCTGATTTCTACCTGTATAAATATATACAACTATCACCTAGCAGCTTAGATTCCAGACTTCTTGTCTCTCATAAGCGTAAGCAGTCAGAGGAAGTTTATATAACGATGTGCCAGCTCTATTAAAAGTCCTGAATATTTATAAGTGTCTTCTGAAATTTTCATAATTTACTTAAACTAGTTTACATAGTCAGCTAACATAACTAAAAGTGGGCCTGACTGCTCACATTTCCCTTGCATTAACTACCACATTGCAAATTCAATCAGGGAACTTTCCACAAGACGCACTTACATCTCATTGAGCATATACCAGAGTTTCCATAAATAGATACGTCAAGCTATGGATAGAAACGGCTCAGATGCTCTGGGATGAGAAGCTCTAGTCACATGAATTCTCTTCTGCAATATACTCATACTCAATAGTTCCTGGGTCATGTTATAGAAAAACAGGACATGACTGCGGTTTGCAAACCATCTAAGGCTTAAACACCATTTGTGGAGCAAGGATGCATTATGAAGAATCAATAACGCCTGATCACCTTCATGAAGCTATATATCTAATGGCACCGGCACTACAGTAATGTGCATATTAAATATGGCTAGAGCTGATCTCTAAAATATATACATTATTAACTGTATGAATAAAACATTATAACTACAGGACACTCAACCTGATTTATCTGAAGCTATAAAAAATCCATTTGCTGTGTTTAGAGATCAGTGTTACCCTACCTGGAAGACATTGAGGGCCTTATTTGAAGTTCCAATCTAGTAAACAATGAAGCAATCTCAAAAACAAGCTATCCTATAACCATCTATATGATGTAGAAATGGTAGAAATGGCGGCACTCAACATGATCAAAAAGGACTGACTTTATGGATAGATTATAACTAAACACTGTCACCTATCCCCAACCATACCCGCCCAAATTTGAAAATAATTTTTAATGACATCTTTGACAAGTACAGGTCATGTCCTCATAATAACCAAAATGTCTTCTTTTACAAGGGCAGCAGAATTACCCCCAAAAGAGTTGTAGCTTTTGTGGTATCAATCATATAAAGTCAAAGAGTACTCTGCAACAGAGGTATACACCAATATTACAAATGGCACATTTTAGGGGGAACCCTGTTGCAATTGCTTACACCTCTGATACATATTAACAGTACTAACAGGGTCACTAATTAAATGTGTTTATGAGCATAATCTCTTTTTGGTAGTTTTTGAAGGTCATGCACCCCACCACAGTCATTGTACATGCATAATACATGTAGGGTGTGCGATCACCCTACAAGTGGTCTTATACATATACAGATATGTATATAGAAGTGTTAATGATGATAAAGCACTTTTAATTCAATGTTGGTGCACCAGTTTACATGTGCAAACTGCAGCCAATCAGAGAGAAGATGGGGAGCAGCAGGCAGATATAAGGGAAAGCGGGCCATTTTAGAGTTATTTTTATAGTTGTTGGTTAGTAAGGTTGCATTTACGGACTACTGTTTCAGCATACGGTGCAATCTACACACCTACCTGGAGAGAAGTGGAAAAGGCAGAGGCAGAACATCTGACATAAGTCTACTCCCATAAGAGAAAGACAGATAGAAAAAGAATACAAGCACAGGAAAAGAGAGTGAGGTACAGCAGTCAGAAGCATAGAGACAGTGACACATGCTGCAGAGGAAGCTCAAGCCACAACCGCTGGGAAATGTCACATGGTGCCCATTGAGTCTGCAGTCTTGAATGAGTGTTATGACATAGTTACAGTTTGGAGTTGAGAAGACCCTTCTCCTAGAATTAAATTCTCATCAGATATTGGTAACAGCCCATACAGTCCACACAGACAAAGAATTCAAACCATAGATGTCCATAAATTATGTGTAATAATTAGAAATGACACAGGGAAAAAGTATTGAATACAAGAAAAAAAGAGAGGTGCAAAAAGCCATGCAAAGTCATGACACCAGCTGAAATATGTCAGTAATTAGAAAGCAATCCTGCCACTTAGTAAAAAATAATATCAGCTGATCCAACCGATGGGCTATGAAAAAGGTGTCTCATTATCAAGCTGCCACATAAGAAACATCTCATGATGGGTAAAACCAGTGAGCTGTCTCAAGACCTTCACAACCTTATTGTTGCAAAACATAATAATGGCATTCGTTACAAAATAATTTCTAAACTACTTAAGGATCCAGTGAGCATATCATTTTACCATAAACCAGCCATGACCAGATGCTCCTAATAAGATTTCAGATAGAGGAGTGAAAAAAAAAATATCCGAAGAGTTGTCCAAGAGCAAGGACTACTTGTGGAGAGCTACAGAAAGACCTGGAATCAGCAGGTACAATTTTTTCAATGGACATACAGGCCCTTCTTTGGCCTGTATGCATGCTCACCACAAAAAGACTCCATTGCTGAACGAAAAGCATGCTCAAGGGCATTTAAAGTTTGCCGAACAACATTTAAATAAGCCTGTGAAATACTGGAATAATATAATATGGTCATATGAGACCAAAATTGAGCTCTTTGGATGCCACAATACACACCATGTTTGGAGGACAGAAAGCACTGCATGTCACACCAAAAGCACCGGGTAAACAGTGAAGTTTGGAGGTGGTAACCTCATGGCATGGGGCTGTTGTTCAGGATACGGCACTGGGAGATTTCACATTATTGAAAGAAGGATGAATGGACAAATGTACTAAGACATTCCTGATAAAAATCTGCTGCCACCTACCAAGATGATGAAGATGAAACAAGGGCAGACATTTCTGCAAGACAATGATCCCAAACACACAGCCAAGGAAACGCTCAATTGGTTACAGAGAAAGATAATAAATCTGCTAGAATGGTCCAGCCAATCATCTGACCTGAATCCAATAGAAAATATATGGAAGGAACTAAAGCTCAGAATTCGCAGAAGGAGCCCATGGAAACATCAGGATTTGAAGAATGTTTCTGTGGAAGAATGGGCCAATATGACCTTAGCAATGTATGCGAGTAGTTTCTTCCATTCAGAAGGCATCTTAAAGCTTCATCACCAACAAAGGCTTTTGTACCAAGTATTATATAAATTTCAGTAAGTGTGTTCAATAATTTTTCCCTGAGTCATTTCTCATCATTACACATAACTTTATTTATGGACATCTACAGTGGGGGGAAAAAAGTATTTAGCAACCAATTTTGCAAGTTCTTCCACTTAAAAAGATGACTGAGGCCTGTAATTGACATCATAGGTCGACCTCAACTATGAGAGACAAAATGAGAAAAAAAATTCAGAAAATCACATTGTCTGATTTGGAAAGAATTTATTTGCAAATTATCGTGGAATATAAGTATTTAGTCACCTACAAACAAGCAAGATTTCTGGCTCTCACAGACCTGTAACAACTTCTTTAAGAAGCTCCTCTGTCCTCCACTCATTACCTGTAGTAATGGCACCTGTTTGAAATTGTTATCACAATAAAAGACACCTGTCCACAACCTCAAACAGTCACATTCCAAACTCCACTATGGTGAAGACCAAAAAGATGTCGAAGGACACCAGAAACAAAATTGTAGCCCTGCAACAGGCTGGAAGACTGAATCTGCAATAGGCAAGCAGCTTGGGGGGAAAAAAATCAACTGTGGGGAAACAATAATTAGAAAATGGAAGACATACAAGACCACTGATAATCTCCCTCAGTCTGGGGCTCCATGCAAGATCTCACCCGGTCGGGTCAAAATGATCACAAGAACGGTGAAAAAAAATCCTAGAACCACACGGGGGGGCCTAGTGAATGACCTGCAGAGAGCTGGGACCAACGTAACAAAGGCTTCCATCAGTAACACACAACGTCGCCAGAGACTCAAGATCCTGCAGTGCCAGATGTGTCCCTCTGCTTAAGCCAGTACATGTCCAGGCCCATCTGAAGTTTGCTAGAGAGCATTTGGATGATCCAAAAGAGTATTGGAAGAATGTCATATGGTCAGATGAAACCAAAGTAGAACTGTTTTGGAGAAACACAACTTGTCGTGTTTGGAAGAGAGAGAATGCTGAATTGTATCCAAAGAACTTGCGAAACAAACGACTGTTGGCAATGAATAGATTAAAAGATGCCTGAAGAAAAAGGATTCTACCTTTGAAAGTCCGCAAGTGCAGCGCACAACATTTATGGCGTGTCTCCTCTGAAATCTTCTATTATGGACTGAGTCATGAACTTTTCTGTACTAGGATAGTGCTTTTTGGGAAATAAGGATTATGAAGATTCGGTAAGCTGTTTTGGCTCTGTAAGTTTTTATAAGTTTGATATAAGTAAAGAGATTTTTTAACCTATTCATTTCAACAGTTTGCAAGTATTTAAGAGTGGGACTCCTTGATTGGCTTTGGTGTAACATGCTAAAAGGAATTTTAAATAAAATTGCACCAAAAACACCATACTACTTTTGAAGCATCATGCTTTTTTCTCTGTAAGATCCCGGGACACGGGTGTACATGAAAAAATTTAAGGGGGCCCAAAGATCGTGAGATTTTTAATGAAAACCTCCTTCCCATCCAAGGGCATTGAAAATGAAACTGGTGGGTCTTTCAGCATGACAAAAAAACCCAAGCACACTGCCAGGCCAAAAAAGGGATGCTTTGTAAGAAACTTTTCAAGGTCCGGAGGGGCCTACCAGTCTCCAGATCTCACCCCATAAAAAGGTTTGGGGGGGTTTTTGAAAGTTCGTGTTGCCCAGCGACAGCCCCTAAACATATCTGCTTTAGAGGAGTTCTGTTACTTTTGTTTTTGACCAAATATTTATTTTCCACCATAATTTGCAGATAAATTCTTTCCCCAAACAACAATGTATTTTCTGAAATTTTTTTTTCTCATTTTTGTCCTCAATCGGGTCACCACAATGTCATTTCAGGCCCCTCTCTATTTTTAGGTAGAAACTTGCAAATTTTGACTGACTAAATCATTTTTTTCCCCACTTTATGGTTTGATTTCTTTGGATGTTTGGATTGGATGGTGGAGAACTGCATGTTTTATAACGTTTAAAACATATTTACAAGTATTTAAAAACGTCACCAAATTTTTTATTTCCCGCTGTTATTGTGGGAAGTAAATTGCAGAAGTAAAGCAAGCTGAAGAGTCTATGGTAACTTCCATGCCAGCGTACCACACATCCCAGCAACACCACTGCTAAGCCTAACAGCACCAATATCCACATATCCACTATCCAGGTGCACTTGCCTTACCTGGTACCTGCACACACCTTACACTTTATTTTTTGGAATATTTTTATTTTTATTTTTTTTAAAGAGCATGGTAATTGTAATTTGTGTGTTTTTAAAAATTTGTCAGGGGAAAAAAATTTTGGCAATTTGTTCCAAAACCCTTTCCAATCCATAACACTTCAAGGAACATCAATATCCCTGCTGTGTCATGACAACAACTTTATTGACCAGAACCAGATAAAAGTTATTAAAAAGTGAGATGAAAGAGAATCTGCCAGATACAATCAACCCAGTTGAGAATACATGCTTCATGTGACTGTAAACACTAAATTTAGCATGACCTAGGATTGTGTGCATCTCTAAACCTCAGCTTGCAGATGGGAAACGTGTTTTCTGGTCACTGCGGGCTGGAAGCCAGCTGCACTGTGATGATTATTTAAATCATCATGACAGTCTATAATAGGAGAACAATTTGAGCCTGTAACCCTTTGTCTATACAAGGGAAATTGTTGCTGCATCATCATTATATTGGGGCATTGGTCTGGCAAATGTCCCAATGAGTCATTTTCAAGGTGCTCGTCTGTTCTCTACCTTAAGGAGTGAACCCTCTCAGTTCTCACTCTATGAGATCATGTGCATCCACTCTAATTATTAGTTTTTATTTGAAGGAATCAGGGGCGTAACTAGAGAAGCCAGGGCCCCATAGCAAACTTTTGAATGCCCCCCCCCTCCCTGACCATGACCATGTACAAGGACATGCTGTTAGATAATGTAGATAATACAAGGGGCAAAGAACTCACCATACATATAACCATCATACTGCTACCATCAAACCCCACTATACCAAAACCAACATTACCAATAACCCTACTACATAAGACCTGATTATACCCCCAAAAAACACGACCCCCAAATTGCCACCACATAGTGACTGAATAATAACCCTACACTATTACTGATCAGTACACAAAGCCCAAATACTGTCAAATAATAATAATATATAATAATATAGTGACCATAAAGTGGTATATACTAGTGTACACGGGCTCTGCAGATGTATAAACCACCATACATGACCATATAGTGGTAGACACCAGTGTACACAGGCTCTGCAGACTGTATATAGCCCCAATACAGTGACCATATAATGGTAGACACCAAATGAAACACAGGCTCTGTAGACTGTATATTACCTCCATCCCAGTGACCATAATATGGTAGACAGAATGTACACAGGCTCTGCAGATGTAAAATTACCCCCATACAGTGACCATATAGCGGTAGATACCAATGTACACAGCTCTGCAGACTGTATATTACCTCCATACAGTGACCATATAGTGGTAGACACCAGCGTAACAAGGCTCTGCAGACTGTATAAAACCACCATACAGTGACCATATATGGTAGACAGCAGTGTACACACCCTGTGCAGACATATAAGTGATTACAGGCAGTTACTCTTGTGACTAAACAGGTGAGTTTCTCTGACCATCGTTGACTTTCCCCTTTGTTCTGCATCCGGTCCAGTCCGCCATCTTTGATGACATCTCCCGACCACTTGTCCCATGCAGATTTAGACAAAAATATCTTAGAATCCTGACTTTTCCGCACCTGCCCCCTGGCTATATGGGTCCATTTAGGCAGGCAGGGCTTGGATAGGATTTTATGGGCCCAAATAGCATGTTTAGGTAGCCAATAGAGTGCCCATATAGGCAGGCAGGGTTAGGGAGCTATAGGGAGCCATACAGGTAGACAGGGGTTTTGGTGGGCTATAGGGGCCATATAGGTAGGGTTTAGGTAGCTAAAGGGGCCCCATATAAATAAAACGGCAGGCTTGTGGGGTATACAGGCAGCTTGTGGGGGTATACGGCAGCATATAGGGGTGTAGAGGCAGGCATATGGGGGCTGTACAGGCAGGCATATGGGGGCTGTTTAGGCAGGCAGGGATATAGGGGCTGTAAGGCAGGCAGGCATATAGGGGGCTGTATAGGCAGGCAGGCAGGGAGGCAGATAGGGGGCTGTATAGGCAGGCAGGGAGGCAGATAGGGGGCTGTATAGGCAGGCAAGCAGGCAGATAGGGGCTGTATAGGCAGGCAGGCATATAGGGGGCTGTATAGGCAGGCAGGCATATAGGGGGCTGTATAGGCAGGCAGGCTAGGGGGTGTATAGGCAGGCAGGCTGGGGCTATAGGCAGGCATATGGGGGCTATAGGCAGGCATAGGGGGCTATAGGCAGGCATATGGGGTATAGGCAGGCATATGGGGGCTATAGGCAGGCATATGGGGGGCCCATAGGCATGCATATGGGGGGGTTAGGAAAAGGCATATGGGGCTATAGGAAGGGAATATGGGGGGGTATAGGCAGGCATATGGGGGCTTTTAGGCAGGCATATGGGGGGCTATAGGAGGCAGCATATGGGGCTATAGGTAGGCATATGGGGGGGGTATAGGCAGGCATTTTGGGGGGCTATAGGCAGGCATATGGGGGGCTATAGGGAGGCATATGGGGGGGGTATAGCCAATCATATTGGGGGCTATAGCAGGCATATGGGGTAGATAAAATAAGAAACAACTTACTCACCCCGCCACGCCCCCGATTGCGCCACTTCGCTCCACTCTGCTGCTCTCCCTGCAGGCTCTGCGCTCAGCGCGGGGGGGCGCGGGATGTGACGTCACCGCGCGCGCCCACGTGACCACAGAGGGCCGGCAGGGGGAAGTAACAGAGCGGAGCGTTTCGGCGCTCCGTCCTGCTACTACCGAGAGCGCTGCCTCTGAAAAGCTCGGGGCCGGGGACCGGGCGTTCAGAGGGAGTATGCGCTGGGCCCCGCAGCTCCCCGCCCGCCGCAGTGAACTGTTAAGTTCACTGCCGGCGGGCCCTGAGCGGCATTACGGGGTAGCGGACGCAGTAGCAGCTGCCCCGGGGCCCCCCTAAGCGCAGGGGCCCCGTAGCAACTGCTACCCCTGCTACCCCGGTAGTTACGCCCCTGGAAGGAATCATTAATTCCAGTGCCGTCTATATCCAAAAAGGGTTTTAAAGACATGAATAAAGATAATCTTTACTAAATGAGCAACAACCTAGTACAGAGGAAGGAAGGGAGGGCCCAAGGTAATTACTAATAGAGTATACAAGGGATCAGGAAGGAGACATAAGCTGAGGTATGGACAGGTGTGTATGGTGCTGTAGTGGCAGCAGGTTTATAGTAGGTTGTAGGCTATCCTGAAGAGATGGGTTTCAAGCTAGTTTTGAAGGTTTCAAAGGTGGAAGAGAGTCTGATGTGATGTGGCAGTAAGATCCACAGTATGGGGGAAGCACAGGAGAAAGCTGTGCAGACACCAGACAAGACTAGCAGAGATGGACATCCCCTGAGAATCGGATATTACGTTAGGAGAAGTATTGAGAGATAAGGGTAGAAATGAATTGGGGGACAATTTACGGAGAGCCTTGTATGTCCTGATTAATAAACTAAATTTGCTAGGCAATGGATAACCAGCGTGTAGGGGTAGCCCCTGCATTTAGGAGTTTGGACACTAGGGGTTTCCAGAGTAGAGAGTCCTGGACAAAGAGGGAGGGTTACCAGAGAGGAAAAAAAACAAAAAGCAGAGAAGGAGGAGTCAATTAGTATGTCCCTGAGAGAGAGGAGACCATTGTGGCAGAAGGAAGACCTGCCTAATTTCCTTACAGTACAGCTTAACCAGTAATTGTACCCACCAAGGAGCCAACTGGAAGATGCAGACAAGTGGATACAGAGTGTGGACGGATAGGGAGATTTCCATCCCACAGGTTTGCCACCAAAGCATGAGTCAGAAGCTCAGAGACTGCTAAGACTGGCTTCCGGTGAGCCCCAGTGAAAAGCACCAAAAGTAAAGTATGGTGCCTATTCCCTGTTAAATTATGAAAAGCAAAGCATTGTTACTCCACATTGATACTACTCATCGGGATTACAAGTGAACCAATTGGCATAGGAGTAATGTAAAGAGAGAGGTGGATTAACTAGGCAGCAGAGTGGAGGAGAAATTATAGGAGAGCAAGAGTGTTAGATGGAAGGTTACAGACATGGATGTTACAGTAGCCTACGTGAAAGGGCAGGAACTAGCATCTTTGTAGAGTGAAAGTTAAGAAAATTTGATTTGGATTCGAGAAATGTTTTTAAGTTGGAGCTTGTAAGGGCTTGGATGTGCAGGTTGAAAGACCGGGAAAAGTCAAAGGTTATTCCTAGTCAGTCAAGGCTCCCATTCTAAACAACTGCCCAGATACAGAAACCATTAGAACCAGTTTATGCTGGATGTACAGCTGGACTCAAATGATCCAACATCAGGTAAAGACCACTCAAATATAGAAGATGGGCATACCATAAAACATATGGTACTGTGCCACCATGTGTGTCCCCCAAACTAATTCTTTGGTGTCCACTTCAATACAGAAAAATGAATAACATACTCCAAATAATAACCTTGACTGTCAAAGAAAGCGGGACACAAAAACCACCCAAAACGTCTAAGATGCTTTTAGTTTTACCAAAGAAAGGACCATAAATTAAGGGTCACTATCAAGCTGGTAAATCACCAAACCAGTTACAATTAATGTTGGGAGGCAACAGCCAGTAAAAAGAATTCACCAGGAAGAATTAGTACCAGTAGTTCTGCCAGTGCATACCTATTCATGTAGCTTCATGTAGCTTTGTGAGGGCCCTCACCTCTTGTGCTAGGCCCCCACAAACCTAGGAATAGTGGGCAGTGTCAGGACAAGGTTAAAGGGGTTTTGCCACGAAGTAAAATTGACGTGAGAAGCTTGCAAATTAAATAATAAACATTTTCACCATTCATCTTATTAAAAATTCTGCACCGTTTTGTTTAGCTCCCCTTTTAGTGATCCATTGTTTACAGCTCGTCTCCAGGGGATACAACCAAGGCTGCGAGTTCCTCAGGCCTGGTCCACATGCCCAGACATAACCTCTCCTCTCAGGCGCTACTGAGTGTTCAAACCCCAGGTGCTGTCATTTACTCCCTCCTCTGTACCCCTTATTAATAAGCCCAACAGTGCAAATAAATTAAAAAAAACCTCAATGAGCTATAGGTATTGATAAAGAAAAAAAATCCAGGGTTGGTTCCTGCAGGGATTTGAACCCAGGAGCCTTTGTGTCAGGAGGTAAAAAGCATTTTCCTCTAGGCTACAGTGTAGCTACTTGTTACCTCTGTAAATAAACAGACCCTTTTTCTGACTAGAAGAGGAAAGGCCCGGTGATGTCATCCTGCTGGGTCACATGTTATGTAATTCAAACAAATCACACACGTCCCCTTCTGAGCACACAGAGCTGGATACAGAAGGTATGAAATGAGATCGTGGCAAAACCCCTTTAAGTGTGGGATTCGTGCCCACAGGAGATTGCAGCAGGCATAGAGCCAGATACATTCAGTAGCTGGACATGAACACACTGCCTGACTATGCAGACCAGGCAATCAAGACAAGAGGTTGGTGGAGAAGGATACTGACCGAGTTACAATGATTCATTGTCAGTATGAGGTCCCATGACCATAGGCAGAAGAGGCAATCCTGTCTCCATCCCTGGTGGCCTATGCCCCGAAACAGCTGTCTGTAGTTGAACTTAACTGGTTTGGCTCAAATCCCTTTCACTTGCTAGGCTCCTGCGAGCTACATGTGAACTGAGGATAACTACATCCAATAGAGTGTGCTGTGGAGCTCCTCAGCTCTTTTCCCATAAGCCATTACTTTATGCAAAACAGTCAATGAGGTCTGAATGGCAAGTAAACCCTCACACCGACCAATTTATTGGTTCCTCTCCTCAAGGAGAGACTTTTCCCCTTTCGAAGCCACTCTTGCCTCTCACCCAGCCAAACCAGTAAGTTTACACTGCACTGAGAGGGGCAAATACCCAAACAGCTTCTGTAGTTGAACTTAACTGGTTTAGCTCAAATCCCTTTCACATTGCTAGGCTCCTGCGAGCTACATGTGAACTGAGGATAACTACATCCAATAGAGTGCGCTGTGAAGCTCCTCAGCTCTTTTCCCATAACCCATTGTTTATGCAAAACAGTCAGTGAGGTCTGAATGGCAAGTAAACCCTCACACCGACCAATTTATTGATTCCTCTCCTCAAGGAGAGACTTTTCCCCTATAGAAAAAAAGGGTTAATGTTGCATACTTGGCGTCCACTGGACTACTCGCCTTCCCAGGTTTCAGCATTGACCTTGTAGCAGGACGGTTGAAACTAGAATGGACAGACTGCCTCGAATGCCACCATCTCTGTTAAAGGCTGCTCCCCTTTGCACCCCTATCACACTGACTGCTCCCTATGCCTCCTTCATGCCTCACAGAAGGCTACTGAAAAGTTTAATGGCAGAGGTCAATAAATACATATTACCCCAGTAAAGAAGTCAACATTATATAGGATTCTAAATAGTTGAGCATCAATATATGAGAAACTAGAAATGACATACATTTCTTATAATAATAGCGAGTTATAAGTAGCATACGTGGTCTGACATCAGTTCGATCATTGACAGAGCATAAATGAGCACCAGGGTCCAAGAGCAGACCAATAGCCTGGAGTACGTTTCCCTATTTAAAGGCTTAAACTTAAAGGGGGTTTTCTCATACAAAATTATAGTTGAAATTGGGGGACCAAAAATCTAGGATGTAGTCCCTTTGGGTTATATTGGCAAAGGCACGGTTTTAGAGAAAGGGGTGGTTTACATGTGCTTAGCAACGGTGTTTGTTTCCTGGTCAGGGAAGCATCTGTCGCCCAGGGCATGCACATGCAAAGGAAAGGCAGTGAAGAGGGGGGGCAGGGGTTGGTTGTATTGGAGGAAGGGAGGAGAAGCAGTGAGAGGACATGGGGGGGGTGGTGTGTATTGTATCCTCTTCCTGTTTTCCCTCCTTGCCTCCCAAATCCCACCCTTTCCCCTCCTTTTAACTGCCTTTCCTTTGCATGTGCCGCCTGGGCAGGAAGAATGTTTCCCCTGACCGTAAACAAACACCTTTTGAAAAGCACATGTAAAACCACCGTTTTCTAAAAAACCGTAGCACTTTGCCAATAGAAACCCCAAGGACGTACTCCTTAGATTTTTGGTCCCTACATTTTCAACTATAATCTTCGTAGTGAGACAACCCCTTTAATATTATATCTTGTCTCCTTCAAACAGGCAATATTACTGTAGCCTAAATATATGGAGGCCTAGACATAAATAATGAAGATGCCTAACAGAGACCAGCTCCTTCTGCCATTGAGTTCAATGGTATCTGTATAAATTCAGACACCCTGAACAGGCAGTGTTTATCATGTACTATCTAAGGCTATGTCTACACAGTAAATGTTAAATGCCTCCAAAAAACCGACAGCATTTTTCACATTGCTGGACCCGGGTTTTTTAAAATTTTTTTCAAAAAAACTGTCAATATAGAAAAAAAGTATCCCAAAAGCAATGATCTACAATTACTGCAGTAATAAATAAATCTTTTAAGATTTTGCAGGTCAAGTCCAGAAGCATCCGTCATTAAAAGGTTCTACAACTCTGCAACGCTGACATCCCTTTAAAACATTCACCAAAGATCATTTACACGTGACCTCACAACCATTACCTCATTGTGTTCATTTTATACTAGCGTATGCATACAGCTTCAGATCAATGATTCCATAACCCGAAAGAGCTTACTCCAGTAACCAAAGAATCCCTGGGGGATAATCACGCTACTGATGTAAGACAGACACTAGTAATGAATCACAGACGTGTTATGCCATTGAAGGCTGATACATGCAGAACAGTCATCAGCATTACATATCACCACAAGAAAATGACATAAAACTAACAATGGCTGAGGGGTAACAATATACGGGCTGTCTTATGGTGGTGAACAGCAAAAACAGAAGTTTTTTCCTTTCTTCTTAAAATTAGGCCAGTAAGCAGAGGAGAGGTAAGAAAAATGGGTGCAAACACAGTTTGGGTAATTTAATTGAACCATGTACAATTTTTGATCCGATCCCTAGATATCCCACCACTACGCCCGGGGTGGGGAAGGGGGCCGCCGGGGGACCGGGGGAATCCAACAGTGGGCCCCCCAAAAAGCTGTGGGGGGGCCCGGAGGCTTTTCCCGTCCCCCCCGGGGCCCCGTCCCGCGCACCCGGGGGTCATGGCGCCCCGGAAACCCGGGGTCCCGGGGCCCAGGGCCCCGGCCCGGGGGGGTTTGGGAAATAATGTCTCCGACCCCGGGGGCCCTGCGCAGTGTCACGGGGGCACAGCGCCACTAGCGCTGCGCTCCCGGTTTTCCCCCTGGCAGGCTTAAGGGGGGTTAAAAGGCCTTCAGCCTCCCGGGGCGGCGCACCCTACTGCTGACGTTGGCGGGCCGGTAAAGTCATTTCCCACCGCGCCCCCTATGCAGGCCCGGCAGGAGCCGCGGGGGCTCGAGCGGGGGGGACCTTCTGAGCCGGAGGCGGGGGGCCGGGGGAAAGGTAAGTGGCGGGTTTTGTTTTTTTTTTTTAAACCCTATTAAGGGAGCCTTGGCTACTAAGGGGGCCCCTTACTATTCAGGGGGCCGTGGCTACTTTTGGGGCCCCCTAAATACTGTGGGGGGCCCTTTGGATTTATTGGGGGGGCCCGGGCCCTTAATATTGGGGCCCGGGACTATCATGGGGGGGCCCTGACTATTGGGGGGCCCCCGGGTTACAAAAGGGGGCCCCGGGTTTTCGATTGGGGGCCCTGCTAGTATGGGGGGCCCCTTGACAAATTCAGGGGGCCCGGTATTTAAGGGGGGCCCCTGCCCTATTCAGGGGGCCATGGCTAAAAGGGGGCCCTAAATATTAAGGGGGGCCCCGGGGTTATTAAGGGGGGTCCTGACTTTTAAAGGGGGGCCCCCTGACTTTTTAGGGGGCCCTGGCTACAAAATGGGGGCCCCTGTCTATTCAGGGGCCCCTGCCCTTAAAAATTGGGGGCCCTGGCTCCCCAATGGGGGCCCGGGCCCTATTAAGGGGGCCCCGGGACTTTAGGGGGGCCCCTGGCTCCCCTAATGGGGCCCTGCCTTTTAAAGGGGGGGGCCCGGGGGCTTTTTAATGGGGGCCCTGACTTTTTAAGGGGCCCCGGGCAAATAAGGGGGGCCCTGGTTTACTAAGGGGGGCCCCCGGGACTACTAAGGGGGGGCCCCTGAAAATTAAAGGGGGGGGCCCCTGACTAAAAAAGGGGGGCCCCTGGCTACAAAGGGGGGGCCCTGTACAAAAAAGGGGGACCTAAATTTTTTGGGGGGGGGCCCTAACTTTTAAAGGGGGGCCCCGGGATTTTTAAAGGGGGGCCTGGCTACAAAGGGGGGCCCTGCCTAATTTAAAGGGGAAACCCTGGTACAATGGGGGCCCCTGGCTCCAAATTTGGGGGGCCCTGACTATTAAGGAGGGGGCTACTAACGGGGGCCCTGGCTTTAAGGGGGGCCCTGGCTACTAAGGGGGCCCTGGCTACTAAAGGGGGCCCTGACTACTAAAGGGGGCCCTGACTACTATAGGGGGGGCCTGACTACTAAGGGGGGGCCTGACTACCTAAAGGGGGCCCTGACTAACTAAGGGAGCCCTGACTACCTAAAGAGGGCACTGATTACCTAAAGGGGGCCCTGACTAGCTAAAGGGGGCCCTGACTGCCTGTATACTCCCTAAAAGAGACCCCTAACTGCCTGTATACTACCTAAAGGAGGCCTTAACTGCCTGTATACTCCCTAAAAGAGACCCCTAACTGCCTGTATACTACCTAAAGGAGGCCTTAACTGCCTGTATACTACCTAAAAGAGACCCCTAACTCCCTGTATACTACCTAAATGGGACCCTAACTCTTTTATACTCCTGCATTATCTCCAGGGGTTTATTTCCCTTTCCCCCCCCCCTCCAACCCCTCAGGATACTGGGCCCTCAAAGTAATGGCTTGTCCCCCGCTCTCCCACCCCTGGGAGGGTTGTACAGAGGTGGGAAGGGGTATTGGGATGCTGGAAATTGGAGGAGTCTATGATGATGTCTTTTTGTTTCATACTTTGACAGTGTTATGTCTACCTTCTTGACTTAAAATGCTATGAAGGTTTTTTCTTTACCAAGTAAAGAATTGTGCAATCATCCACTTTAGTTGTCTTTTTGCTGAGCACGCCTGTACTTTCCTTCTTTTTTAAGAACGTACTGTATTGTAGATTTGAAAAAAAGCTTTTTGATATCACTTACATTGACAGCTACCACATGCAAGTTCTAGACAGAATCGACTCCAGACCTTCAATCTCCTCAATTTGTTACAATATAATAAGATAATGGCCACTACAAACCACAAAAGGGCTTATCAGTCAATTGTCCAGTTGCTTTTGACCCTTTAATTCTGAAACTGTTACTACAACTCTTTTGGTAAACCTTCTTGTACTCTGGATTCGATATTAAATTAAAGAAGTTTTGAAACAAAATTGTCAACATGTGATTCATGTGGTGACTCGCGACCTTTAATTCAAAAAGTTTTTTATGCTGACATCTGCTTCTACAATTTCTTGGACTTTGATGAGGAAGGGAAGATCTCTCCTTAAGGAGAGCACCGAACGAACGTCTTGTAGAGTTTTTGTTTTGCCTTTTCGCCCGCTACTTAGCATCTGCATATCACAAGGCATTATGGGAAAAGGGCTACCCGATGCCTCCCACACAGCCAGCCAGTATCGTCTCTACTCTGCACTGAAGAGAGACAAAAATCCCGAAACAGCATTGTCTTTTAGAGAGAGATACTGGCTTGGCTAAAAAATCCTTTTTGCTTTCTCAAGACTCGGTGGGTCAAAAGCAAATTGAAGATTTGTTACAACCAACAGAGGGCACTGTGGGCTTCTCAGCCCCTTTCCCATAATGCCTTGTGATATTTGGACTTTGATGGTGAGAGTTGGGCTCTCTTGCTTTTGGATGGTCTGCTGCATGTTTGCTTCTTGCGAGGATATTTATTGGGACTTCAGTGCTGGTCTACGCATTTTTTTTTATTGTAAATTTTGTTTCAAAAACATTGTGGTGTTGTACAGAGGATAAATTATTAAAATTTATCGAACAAGCTCATGGTGGGGTGGCGGTAGGGGAAACCCCCAGTGGTTCCTAGGGCCTTTCAGAAAAAAAAGCAGATTAAAAGGAGGCTAAAAGCAAGAGTCATGTGCAATATGTGCAGTCATGTACTGTAGCACGGGCCTCAGGTATTAACTCTATTGGTGGCCCCAATAATCAGCTTAGATGCTGGGCCCCAGGCACCTCAGTCCGACCATGGCTCTTACTACGGGGTCTGCATTTTACAGGTTCATGGTAATCCCCCAGAGGGTCCAGGCTCTGACACATTAATAGGCAGAAGGCTTTGGTGATATAAATCCAATCAATTGGTTGAATCATATTGCTGATACATCCCATGTCTACAATGATCACAACAATGCAATTAAAAGTGGACATGCCCATGTTCTCTACAGATTGAAGGTTGGTCCCCTGGAATAAATTTCCCTTGTGAGCCAAGTAACCAAATTCCAACAATAGCATTGAAGACAGACTAGAACATAAAGGTTGGTACAAGCAAAAACAGATGATCTAATCTGTCTTTGCTATTGCCAGCATCTACCCTAACCACCAGTCCCTCTGGAGAGCTTTGGTTTGCAAGGTGAATAAACACCAGTGAGAATCATAAAGAAGAAACAGAAATGGAAAGTTGGTGCAAATCAGCTCCATTCTCCATTTTTCTGTATCCTATTGTAGGGACATGGTCTATGGTTTGCAAGCCTCTGGATATAAATCGATGACTTAAACAAACAAAAATAATTTTATGAATGCTGGTGAGAAAACTGTTGATGGTCCAGAAGCTCAATAGTTTTTCTTCCTTTTCAGATCTTCTCTTGTTCATCAGGCTTTGTTCTGATAAGTCCTGTCAGTGCTTACTTTCAAGCTCTATTTTCCAGCAGGTCAATGAATTATGTTATGGGTCTGTTCACATTTAGATTTTTCGTCTTCATGAAAGGTTTACATTTGGAGTATTCCCCAAAGTATACTTCTGGGGGAATACTCCAACATATGGTGTTGTATAGACAGTGGCATATGACAGCCATTAATTGGCACTGAAAATACACTGTGTGTACTGGACAGCATATTTTTTTTTACTATGTCCATCTGTATAGATCTGTGCAGTAATGTACCCTTTCCTATACAGTAAAAATAAAAAGATATGTTAATGAACACTGGCCCAGACTTTACCAGTTTCTACATTCTTTTGGCATATACTAGGTGTATAGGAGGGGTCTATGGATACATTCAGTGTGTGCCCTGACTACAAATGAAATAAGAACAGACCCTAACATTTACGAGTATTCCTAAGAGATCCTCCATGGACTGTTGTGTATGCCGAGTAAAGCCTCAAGAATTCTGCCTAGAAGCCTGGCTCTTTTGTTCCTGTTTCTAGTACTCAGTACAAACCAACCATAAAATGGAACTTTTAGAGAGGTTGTCCGCTTGGAACATTTTTTTTTTTTTGTCAGAAGTTTCAACAATGATAAGCGGATGACAGAATGTACCATTGCTAGAACCTTCAGCAAATCAGCTGTAATCCCCAGTAGTGCCAACACAGGGAAAATTAAACAGTACCAAAGTACCAGCTGAAGTCAATGGGTGGAACATGTAACGTATGTACATTCTGGGCTTCTCAAGGAAGGGGCGCTCTCTAACACAGAATTGAATAAGGAGGCTGGCCGAAAATAGATTTTCTAAATCAGAAACCTTCTTTAAAATTGATTACATTTTACAAGGGGATGAAACTTTAGATAATGGTTGACACTTGAATAACAACATAAGATTCCAAATATATGTAGACTAATAGACAACACCAGACACTACCATACATTTCTGGAATGCACCAGGTTTTATTATTAGGCTCACAAACAAATAGCCCATAAAGTATGGGAAGAAGTCTTTGTATTGGCTTTAATATGCTTACCTTTTTGAGATTTAGCTCACTCCCTATTGTTGAACCTATCATGTAATTACAATGGCATTTAAGCATTTTTCATTTAATAAAAAACCGAAAACAAGCACAACAGTAGAAGTACACAGCTGCAGAATATCTAGCTCATATTCTGTTGTTTCCATACTGGCTTCCGGATGTTGTTTTTGCCCATACAGTATGGACCGTAAAGGTTCGTCATTTAAAATGTATTTTCAATTAGCAATTCCCATATAATTATTCCTACCATTTACACAGTTGTTGGTAAAGTAATATTACCTAGCAAGTGTATCTATTTTTACTGATACGTTCTGACTAACGTATGTCTGACTAAAGTAGCCCTTTCATTCATGGAGAAGTATAGTAATCATTAACCTTCAAGCTGATCATACACATAAGATAAAAGTTGGTCGAACCCACTGAGGATCTACTGTTTATACAAGTAAGATTTAGGCTATGTCTACGCAGCACTGTTAAAATACCATCTAAAATCCAATGACATTTTAACATTGCTGGACTGTGGTTTTTAGCGCGGATTTGCACTAAAAACCACGGTTGGTTATCAGATTTCCTGCCGGCCCAGTATGTCGACTTTACAGAAATCCGACGGAAGACAGAACATGTGTAAACTACAGCGCAGATTTTCTACTGCGGGTTATGGGCATTGAATTACACTTCTAAATACTGAATCCACGTAAAAATTTGACTGTAATTCTGTGCTGTGTAGACATAGCCTTACTTCAGACATTAGGACAATGAAGGATGTAGTTCGGCATGTTGGCTTTTAAGGTGCCCAATCCGGTGATCCCCTTTGCTGCCTGAGGTGTCCAGCTATACATGGCAGTAAATACCTATTCTTGATCAATGTTTATAAGTATTAGCCATCAGATATCATATATGTGTAGCTTTAAAGCTTATGATTGTATAAGATGGGAAAGATCTATTAAAAACGGTGTTTTACATGCCATTCTAAAACTGCCGTTTGTCAAAGGTAAATATACCAAAGTTAGCACATCTTAGAGTATCCTAAAGACATAGAATGAAATCCGTCTATTAGAAGACGGTATAGACTTGTGCTGCAGTTTCCACTTTTTCTTGTCATAAATAATGATAAATCTGTATAAAACTTGTTGGCCCAATATCCACCAGTTACTATCATCTACCTTTTTTACCACATGTGACAAGTTAAGAGGCTTAAATTTTGGCTCAAATGTGTCATTCACCAAAATTTACAATTATATGGTAAATGATATTGTGTAAAACTGCTACTGAAAAAGAAGGGGATATTGGTGGGCAATAGTCTCAAATTTAATTACCAATCTGAGGCGGCTGCTGCCAAGGCAAATAAAATCACACAATGCATCAAAGGAGCTATTAATGCTAATGGCAAAAACAGTTTTGCCTCTATTCAAATCACTAGTGAGGCCACATATGGAATATTCTGTGCAGTTTCAGGTGCCGAAGTATAAGAAAGACGTGCCTGCGTTGGAGCAGGTGCAGAAAGGCAACTAAGTCTATTAGGGTAATGGATTGATTGAAGTACTGAGACAGGTTATTAAACTTGGGGTTATTCAGCTTGGAAAGATGGTGACTTATGAGCAATTTAGTTACAACTATGTGAGTGGACAGTACAGACATCTCTTGTGTGATCTTTTTATAGCTAGGATTGTAACCATGACAAGACAGCATTTTCTACATCTAGAGGAACGAATGTTTCACCATCATTATAGATGTGGTTCTTTGCTGTAAGAACGGTGAGACTATGCAATTCACTGCTAAAAGAGGGTGATGGTAAAACTGATTAAACAAGTTCAAGTTGGACCTAGTTATAAATAATAGATTCTGCAGACAGAAGGTTCATCCAGAAATTTAATCGGAGTCAGGAAGGAATTTTTCCTGTAGTTTAGAGCAATTGTTATTTGCCTTATAGGGGCTTTTGTCTTCCTCCAGAAGAATTCAGTAGAGTTATAGGTTGGGCTCAATGGACCTGTGTCTTTTATCAACCTTATTAAACATGTACAATACTGTTGATATGTTTTCACCAATGCTACTTCTCAGTAAAAAGGTAGCACATTGTTTACAATCTTTCCTAGCACTGGTGTTCTCCCTTTCCTTGCATATCCCCATTTTGATGTGCAGTTTCTTCTTGTGATCCCTTCAACTAGCTTATTGTATAATAGAAAGAATTTCCTTGACTACTTCTGTACATATAGCCACATATATGCAACTGGTTCTCCCGATCAGAAGTCAAGCAGAAAAAAAAAACATACCCTTCTAAATCTACTAAGGTGGCTAATAATGCTAACGATACGTACTACTACTCAATAAAGGTTTAGCAGTTTAGTTGGGCCATGTCCCCACAGTACCAGTTTGCGGACAGTTTTTCAGACGATTTGCGGTTTTGCAAACCGTCTGAAAAACCGGGCGCAAACTTTTACATGGGCCGCTATGGAAAACCCGTGCAGGGATTTTCCACCTGGCGTTTTTTTCAAACCGCCGGCCGCCCGAATAACATTCTACTTGTACATTCTTCCGTCTGGTTTTCGGACGGAATATGAACAAGTGAATGTGAAGGGGGAGGGCTTTTCTCCGCTAATCGGGTATAAAAGCCACCGCCCTGCAGCCGTGTGCACAGCACTCATACTGGACAAATACCGGTCGGATAAACCGATCGGTATTTGTCATGTGCCGTGTAAACGGGCCCTTACTGTAGCATCATAGTAAATGAATGTATATGCCATTGTAATAACAGGAATTAAACTAAGGGAGGAATCACAAAAAGCAGTATATAGATCTCCAACTCTCTCAGCAGGCAGAGGGGCTGCCACACATGGCTTGGTTGTATTGTAGTGAGCAATAGACCCTCTGAGAACTAGGAGATGGAATGATCTTTCTATTACAAATGCTATTATTTAAAGTCTGTGTTATGATTGTGCTCTAGCAATTTGCCTACCTGAGATTGAAAGCGACTATATTTGTCAAACAGAAAGAGACAGAGAAGAAGGTGCTAGTCATAGTTTACAAAACCACTTATTTCGCTTTGGGACACAAAATCTCTTATCTTACATTATTTACAAGGGGTGACCTAAACTTGCCATTGTGTTAATAGAGAATACAAACCTAAGCAAATGGCAGCTGTTACATTTGGGAGAAAACATTTAAAATGGCTACAGTATTATTAAACAGTGTAAAACAGAATAAAAGAGAAGAAGCAAGAAAATAGGGTTGCAGTGCTTTTAAATAAAACTAATCGTCATCTAATCAAAGCACTTTTGTTTTGATGTTACTTCCCAGAATCTTTATGTCCTGAGAGGGTAGCGCAAAAAATACACAAAATGTATGGTATCACCAACGGTCCTGCCCAAGGACATTGGTTTCATCCATTAGGCAAGATTAGCACTGCTCATGAATGTGGATATGGCTCATTTAATACAAATCAGATGATATTATAACCTCATATTTAGACATCTATTCACACATAACGTCCTGGTAATCAGATGTTTGAGTTCCTCCGTCAATACAAAAGTAAGATATGTTTTATACAATAAATGCAACAGCATTTGTGGGCAAGTTGATTTTTTGGCAACACCAACCGCTGGAATGTCCAAAAAAAAGGCATAAGTGGTACTTTATTGGCTTTAAATTTCCGTGGCTGTGATTTCTTCAAACTGAATCTCAGCACCGTGCAAGTCAAACTCATCAAGTTCCCTTGCCTCCAGTTCCAGAGAGAGCTGCCTAATGTCTCTCTCCAGCTCCCGGTTCTGTTGGTACATCTGGATATAGTTGTGTTGTAACTGCTTTTGATACCGGATCACCTTCTCTTTTTCTTCCTGCCATATGCGCCGTTCTTCCTCAAAACCTTCACACTGTTCCTGGTTTCTTCTGCGTTCACTCACCAAAGACTCTCTCAACCTCTCCATGTACTGCTTTAAGCTCTGTAGGTTGTCAGAGTTTTGACGCTGTGCTTTGGCCTCATCGCTTTCATAAAGCAAGAATGGATCTTCCTTCTCGTAGCAGTGGGACAGTCCATGGCGAAGGTTGGCTACCGCTGCTTCTCTGAGGCTGGCCACCTCCTGGTCCAGCTTGCTGGCCTTTTCCCGTAGCAGCTCAGCCTCATTCTTCTTGCGCTGCAGTTCATTCTCGCATACCTCCAACTCCAGCGTTTTTGTATGAGCAGTGTCCTGAAGTTCCTGAACTTGTTCCTCACTAATTTGAAGATCAGATCGAGTGTCTCTCAACTGGGATCGAAGGAGTAAAATTTCATTGGACTTCTGAGATAGCTCAGCCTGAGCATCTTTCAGCTGCTGTTTTAGCAGAGAAATTTCACCAGATTTCTGACAAACCTAGAACAAAATACAAGACATGTAAGCTATGAAGCAAGTGCTTCCACTCTGTCCAGTGGATATTGTTTTGAACAATACACATCATTTTAGCTTAAGTTACATTTCATGCAAGTTTAACATATTTAGGTCTCTTTTGATCAAGCATAAAAGGGGTTGTCTCACTACAAAGATTAGCTTTAAACATGAAGGGAGTGTTTAGTCAAGACTTTTTCCAAATACATTCCTCTTTTGATTTTTCCCTGGACAGGATATGAGATTTTATCTGCTCTGAGTGCACACAGGTTTCTCTAGTTACTGTCCTGGTCTCCCCTTCTCTCTCTGCTCTTTGTCTTATCTGAGAGCAGGGAGTGACATCACCACAGGATAGACAACAGCTTGAGAACAGAGTTTGTTATCTCTAATAAACAAAGGAGATTAATAACTTTTCATTGTTTACTTTGAGCTCTGCACTCTAGATTACATCTCCTATCATCAGGTCACTGTAATTAGAGGAGCTGGTAATATGGAGCTGATATGTTAATCACTGCTACAGAACCACCCACAGCCTAACCATGAAATGTGAGGAAGTTTGAATCTGAAGTTGCCTGTGACTCTGAGACACAACATGGAGAGACAACCCTTTTAATAGCATATCACCAAATAAATAAAAAAGCCAAATTCTCCATATAGTAAAGAAAGTATGGACAGAGACTAAAAACAAAATATGCCAAAACAGTAATTAGGAAATTATCTTTCTGTCTTCTAAAAGAATCATAAAGACATTAATGCATAATATAAACCTACTGCACGGATTTTGTTCATCGTACCTCCCATTTTGTCTCCTCTAACCGTGGCCCAAGCTCTGTTTGTTCCCTCTCAAATGAGGCACATCTCTTCTCCAACAATTCCCTCTCTTGGAGAAGTTGGGAGAAATCTTCCTGAAGTTTCTTCTTCTCTTGCTGTAACTGGAATATTTGGAGTTGCAGAACCTGTTGCATCCGTTGAGCCTTCTGGGAAGCCTGCTTCATTTTGAGGGCACAACTTTGACGGAGCTCCTCCATCTCCTGCTCACATCTTTTTTGATTTTCTTCATAAACCTGTTAAGAGAAGAATGTAAAAAAAAGTTTGTGTCTGGCCTGCATTATGTCTAGTTTTACACAGCAACAGGTCTCAGTTTTTGCACCATAGTGTCAAATAATAAAGCAACATTTAATGAAGGAATACAAGCGATTTAGAACAGGGTAAGCAGTTCCTTTACTGCATAAGAACATAATAAAAAGTTTCTGTTTGCCAATAGTCTATAGTCACTAAAATGGTACAAATTTAGCCAAATTCTTAAAGGGAATGTGTCATCAAAAATGACTTATTTTTTAACTCACGTTTTTATGTTAAACACATTGTTTAGGAATTTTTGGTTATTTTTGTTTTCATTTTCCATATCACTTCACAATTTTTTTTTAATAGTTCTGAAGTCCTGCAGTTTTCACTTTGGCCACTAAAACACTGTTTTATAGGTGTATGAAAATGTGTTGTCGGTAACAGTTTTTGGATCATGCTTACTCAAGCTGAACCTGTTGCACAAATGTCCTAAAATAAATGATGGGAGAAGGTTGTCCAACAGGTTCATGCCTACGAAAATATTGCCCCCACTGTATTATTAAATGCACTCCTATAAAAGCTTTAGTTAGGCTCCAGTTTACAATTTTAAAATGTTAACTGTTATGAATTAGAAATAAAGCCAAATAAATGCCTTCACAATAAGTGCACAACAACACGTTTCATATGTTGTGTCTGATATTGCAGGTTTGTCCACTGCAATGAAGATGCACTGCAATACGAGACAAATCCCACAGATAAGAGTGGGGTGTTTAGCGAAAATGCAAAAAATCTTGGAAAACCCCTTTAAGAAGGATGAGCACAGTTCACCCCCGTGTGCTTATTACACATATGTGTCATGCAACTAATTACAAGTAAATTAGCCACGCATAGAAAGTTTAGGACAGGACTATGTTCACATTCATTCAGTGTCTTTACTGTGGGCAGTACAGATAACATATGTGAAAAGTCAAAACATTTTTATTCAAAAGACTCAGCTGAATAATTGAGCAGCAAAGTACTCCCATCACCACGTACTATAGGAAAGCTGGGTGACAAAAATCGGTGGTAACTGAAATATTGGCCAAATTAGTTGTCACTTTACCAGATAAATACACACGCTCAAAGAATCTCGGAACTAAATAATATATGAACAACACCATCAAAGCCAAAAAGTGAAGCACAATGTTACTTTGCCTTTAAACATCACAGTGTAAAGACTCCACTTTATTGGGAACATGGGAATGGGCACAATGTGCTGAGTGGAGTGTGGTATGATGAGGATGGGGCAAGCAGGGGTTAATAGTCAAGATCAGAGGTGTGAGTCATGGTTTGGTAGATTTGGCAGGGGTAGCATGGTGTCGGGGAGATTATATTGGGGTTTAAAGAGGGTTAAAAAGGGCAGTCATTTTATCGCTGAAAAAAGTTGGAGCCATGTCCACACTCCCCATTAATTGGTAATGTATTAGTATTGCATACCCGGGTTTGTATTTCTGTGGTATTTTATATGTGTTTGGCGGCTCCTTGACAACAAGTTAATAAGGCATTTATAGTGGTTAAGAGAGTAAATTTTGTGAATTTTGTATAATATATACTGGGGGATTTGGGCTTCTTCAAGGGGTGAACCCTAAGAAACGTTTTGAAACAGAGAAGCGGAGGATAGTTTATTATTATAGTCAGTTTACATCACTGAAGCTTCATGGGTTTGTGGCTTGGAGTTCCCTGGTTATTGATGTGGCTGCTTGTCAAGGACTTGTTTATAAAATGTTTTATTTATATTTAATTATTATTTTTTAGGTTATTCTCTTATCAATTATATTTTCACAGGTTCTGTGACTTAAAAAGTTAATAAAGGTTGTGACCAGTCACCTTACAACCTAAAGTTGGAGCTGGTCTGCCCTTGTAGCGTCATAGAAAGGGCAATTCAAAACTCCACACACCTATATGGTGCTCCACCATATAGGCGTGTGGAGTTTTGAATTGCCTTTTTGCCCTTTACTAAGCATCTGCATATCACAAGGCATTATGGGAAAGGAGCTGAGAAGCTCAAGCGCCCTCTATTTAATGTAACAAATCCTCAATTGGCTTCTGACTCACAGAATCTTTAGAAAGCAAAAGGGATATTAGCCAAGCCAGTATCACTTATCTGCCTAAAGCTATTTGGGGGGGTTTTGCCCCTCATTAGTGCAGAGCGGAGTGTACTGGCTGGGTGGGAGGCAATGAGTGGCTCAGAAATGGGAACATCTCCTTGGGGAGAACACCATATAGGCATGTGGAGTTTTGAATTGCCTTTTTGCCCTCCACTAAGCATCTCCATATCACAAGGCATTATGGCTCTGCACTGATGAAGGGCAAAACCCTGAAACAGCTGTATGCTGATGAGTGACACTGGCTTGGCTAATATCCCTTTCGCTTTCTAAAGATTCTGTGAGTCTTAAGTATATTGAGGATTTGTTACATCCAATAGAGGGCACTTGAGCGTCGCAGCTCCTTTCCCATAATGCCTTGTGACTCGTAGCCTCATGTCAGTAATCAATGATTTTCTTTTCTAGGACCTGTTAAGGCTGTGTTTACATCTGGAGTGTCCGTTGTAGATTCCACCAAAAATCCCAGACAAAGTAGCACAGTATGCAGTGCTATTTTGTCTACTATAATGCCTGACACCATGATGGAAGCCTAACAAACCAAGTTATAGTCAATGAGATGGCATTTAAGGCATCTGCACTCTATGATGGAGCACAACAATGAAAATTCTGACGCGGATGAGAAAATTTTCAGTTTTTCCTACTAAGGGTAGTAAATTTGGAGAGATTGTTACTTGAGTAAAAGGAGTTGTAAAATCTCTGGCTATATTTTTGCTTGTTTCTTATTGATTTTTATTAAATCCACATAAAAATATAGACAAATAGATATACACTAGATAAATTCACCTTATTGGTGTTTATGACCTTGAATTAACACCAGTTTATTGAAGGCACTGTTACTACAGGATGCCCAAAAAACTTTGGCACTGCTCTGTTTTCTGATAATGCACGCTTTGGCATAATTTTCTAAGCAAAGTGTCATCACGGTAGCGATGACCGTTATAGGGTATGCTAAAGCTTTAGAAATCAGCATTGGTCCCCCGTCACACACTCCACCAATGCAATATGACATAGAAAATAAATTCTGTAAGGAAATCCTGGATTATGAGTTTTGTATATTTAGTGCCAAGATTGAGAACGTATCCCATTTTGAATCTAAATTTACAATCCTCTTATAAAGAGCAGTCTTAGATTAGAAGACTTCAGTGGCTTCAATGTTCTGATTCCCAACCTGGCAAATAGCTGCCTCGTTTTCATCCAGATTTTCTTTCAGCTGCTGTAGTTCCATCTCCCGATCTTTTAACTTTTCCTCCAGCTCTCGGATAAGAAGCTCTTCATTGATGATGGGTGACCTATCACATGAGCCACTATCAGATGAATGGTTCCCTCTTCCACTTAATGACCCAGTGCTTTTACTGGAAGATGAACGTCCGCTGTCAGAGTTCGAAGGACGTGTCCGTGCTCGGGACACTCGCTCAGAAAAACCATTTAGGTTACTGTGATTATCTAGGTTAATGTGACTCATAGACATGCTGGCTGGCTCTAGCTGGTGACTGCATCCTGTGCTATAGGTGGGAAGACTAGACAGAGAGTTGCGGCCAGAATCTGACATTGTTCCAGAGACAGAACTGTTTCTGCAGCTAAGGGAGTTGTGCTTCTCATTTGTCCCCATTGGGTTTCCATTGAAAAGAAGGTTTAAACTGCCCTGGCTGTCGGATAAGCTAGGGCCTCCATTCCTTTGGACAAGATATTGTAAAGAAGAGTTTCGTTTTTTCGGCACCACTGGTTTAAAAGCTGTTGGTTTTATCAATGTCTTCTCAATGTTCTGTAAGAAAAAGCACAATACAACATGTATGATAAATCATCAGTCAAACATGAAAACTGCACACGCAAGACTGCGGAAGTGCTACAATCAGAGGTTTTATAAAACAATGCAATGAAAATGTTAAGGTGCCATAAAAAATTTTAATGCGGCCCATGCACAAGGCAGATTTCACTCCTTATGGATTTTCTATCCTGCAGGACATGACTGGAAAAGAAGGAGGTGTTGTTGAAACTTAAATTTGGAAGCATGGACAAACATCATTTTCAGTTTTTGGCTTGATATGACCTCTCTGGTAATAGATCTTTCTTTTAAGACCTCTTAGTCATTTACATTTACCAATCGCCCAAAAAGTCAATAGAAACATCAAAATAATGAAAACACATTATAATCCTGTGAAATAAATACTGCCATAAGAACATATAATCATTTGCAATTATCCAGCCGATGTGAAATACGTGTCAATGTCATAGCAAGCTGCATGAGCTAATTATGTTACAAATTGATTCTGAAAAATCGTGCCACAGTAAAATAGAAATATTTAGTTCGTTTAGACCTGACAAATCAATATAGAAATGCTGATGGCATTACTGTATTGAGTTTTTAAGCTGCTGCTTATTTATTGGCAAGGACATCTAGATCAGTAGAAATTCACAGTCAAATTTAAAATTTTTTTAGCTTAGGGGGAAAAAAAGTGCCCCATCACTGGCAGGACTTCTGCACCCACCCAAAAGCAAAAAATCAGGCAGCAGAGCGATGAATTACCAGTGACTATTATTTAACCCCGTAAAATTTGCCAAATATCCTTTAACAGGTTGACCCCACCTAAACCCCTTTTTTTAAGACCAGATCGGAAAAAGCTTTTGTTTGGGGGAAAAAGGGTGGTACCAAAGGGGCCAGGGCGTGAACCCTCCAATCGGGCAAATTTGACCCCTTCTTTCAGGTCAACAAAGACTGTGGAATTTAGCTAGTTTCAGTTGGAGACCGCTCCCAAGTCCATCACAACGGGAAATGTCCAAATCTTCCCCCATGTAAATTTGGCATTGCCAGAATTATACTAACCTATAGAATAAAGTTATTGTGGTATTTACACTGCATAGCGAACAGCATAAATGTGCAATTAAAAAAAAGCAAAAATTAAATTTCTTTCTATTCCTTTCCCCGAAAAATTTAATTTTGGCCCACGTAGGGTCTAAAAAAAATTAAAAATTTGTTCTACAAAAATCAAGCCCTATGTCTACAGTTCTTGCCATGTGAAAATGAATACAAAAAAAATAAAAAATTGCCTGATCATTGGGGCAAAAACAGGTTTTTGTCATAATGCGAATCCTACAAGGGAAAAAATATAAAGCATGACATATCTGTGATATACGTCTAGCTTTTTCCACCAATACTGAATTTAGAAATCAATAATGTCTCAATCTTTGTGAGATCTATAGTTAAAGGGGTTCTCTCATTACATTAAATGGTCTTCAGAATAAGGGGGGACAGTGAAAACAAGCATTTTTGAAGGGTTTCATTAGCAAAGCTTTTTATTTTCACTGTCCCCCCTTAAATCTTCGTTTCGGGTAAAAAACTGTTCCCCAGTGTGGGGTGGGAAATTCCCCCCAAAATTTCTTTTCACGGGCCTGACGGTTTAATTTAACTTTCTTCGGGGCCCCCGGGGGGTCGTATTTGGGGAAGCGGGGCATTCCGCCCTCTCACCAGAAAAAGGGGGGCCGGCAACATTTCACTCAAAACAGCCCCCAGCCACAGTAACACTGGGGAAACTGCCTACAACCCAGAAAACAGCAAAAAATTTTTTTTGCCCCGGGGCATAATGCTGCTGCTTGAAACCCATGGGAAAAGGAGACAGATTTTGGCTCATAGAAGACGGGTTTCCCAACGGGTAACAAACCCCCAAGCTGTGAGAGGAAAAAAAAGATCTCCCTCTGATTTCATAGAAAAACGGTCTAGACGGAATTCAGGGCTTGTGGAATGAAAACACCCTTTTACAAAATAAGACTCATGGGGAGATGAACAACACGGGTGACTTTTGGGGCCCGGGGGGGGGTGAAAAGGGGGGAAATTGTGCTATCACCTCCACGATTTCAAAAAAATTTCACTGACTCAGATTTAACACGAACATAAAGGGTGGGGGGAAAGATCCCAAACCCCCTTCAGTTAAGAAACGCCCAGCGGGGGGGGGGAAGAAACCCCCCGGTTTTTGGGGGACTGAGAAACTAAAAACTACAATGAAACAGACAAACAATGAACAATAAATCCCCAAAAATTTTCCTCCACAACGTAGGGGCAATTCAATTAATTTGACGCTTGGGGTTTTAGAACTTAGCACTGATGTATTTCAGTAATAAATCAAAGACAAGTCTAAAAAAGGGTTTTAAATCCCATGGATTTTGTTTTGTTCCCTCCTCCGGCAAGGAGTGGAGCTGATTTTTCAAGATTTTACAGAGAAATTTTTAAAAAAGAATACTCTACTGCAAAGAACAAATCCAAAGCCTCAAGAAAAAAGCTCCTAAACTTGGGCAAACAAAATTTTTGGGTATTTAACCCTTTTTCAGCTAAAAAAAATATTTTTGGAATAGGTTCCAAGAAATGATTTTGGGGTTCCCCTAAGGGCCAAATTATTTTCCCTGATTTGGAAAAAATTAAGAAAATGATTGGGCTGATAACTCGTCTATTGAAAAAAGAAAGATTTTTAAAGTGGTTGTATGAGAAACCCAAAAAAGAACAATAAAAAAGGGAAATACTAAAAAAAAGCATAAGTCTATGGTACAACACATTTTGGTGAAAAACTACTTTACAGACCTTTGTTATTTCACAAAAATTTTTCCCCCGCGGGAAAAATTTTAGATCTTTCTCCCATTGTACTATTTGGGCCATAGCTAAAAATTCCCTACCGGTGGCAAAAAAACTACGTTTTCCCCCCAACAGCTGCTTCTCCTCAACTGGGGGCAAAAAATTTTAAAATATACAAAAACCCAAAACCCAAAAATTATTTTTTAAATCCAAGGGTATACACACATAAAAAATTCCCTTTTTTTATCTCGGGCAGTCCTTTTTTTCCCGACACTGCGGGCCCGCCCCCCCACAACACAAGTTTTTCAGGCTACTACAGCACCATGCTCATTTTATGTCCCACCCTAACTTGAAGTTAAGTAAATTCATTCCAACTGCAAAAACTCTGCTTTCCCGGGGAAAAGGGTTTTCTGCACAGGAGGAGCCTACACCTTTTCCCCTGCCAAAAAGGGATTATCCCCTAGAAAAAACGAGCAACTTTTAAAAAATTAAAGGATTTAAAAAATTTTCTCATTAACTTTTAAGTTTTTTTTTTTTCTTTTTTCCTTGAAACACCTTTAAAAAAACCCTTTTTCCCCTTTTAAACAAATGTTTCCCGGGCGAAAAGGACATGTGAGAAAAACCCAAAAAGTGCTCATAGACTAAAGTTGTCAGTGCAACAATTCACTGTGTATAGTTAGCTTAGTACGCCAAGCCATCAAGTCTAGAGAGGTCTGTTCCTGATCATCGTTTGCTTTCCTCTATTATTTAAGAAGAACTAGAAATTTAGCTGACAATACGCAAAAAATGAACATTGACTGAAATGGCATTTTTTAACTATTACTGCTTATAACCGTTTTAAAATTCATAAATAATGATTATTCTCAATGGCTCCAACTACTGAATGCCATAAAAATTGTAAGGCATAATCAGCCAATTACAGTTGCTACTTTGCATAAGTGTCTTGGTTCTTTAAATTTTCTTTTCTTTACTATGTCCTTGATGTGCCAGTTTAGTCTTAAACTTTAATTAGCCATATTGCGGCTGACCTAATTTTATGTGCATGGCCATCATTAATTTTGTCTGCCTAAAGGTTTCCAGGATAATACTACATTTACACCAAGACAAGATTAGAGTCCATTCTGAATATTTGTTTCATTTCATAAGAGAATAATTATGATGAGGTAAAAGCGGAGGGTGTAATTCTATACTGGATAATATGAGGAAGACCTACAAATACACGATTATGTCTTCATTTTGACCCCCCCAAAAAATACATCATTTGAATGGTAATACCACTAAAGAAGATTATACTGTCTTTTTTCTGCTTGTAGTATTTCTTAAAGTCTTACTAAACCTACAATATAAATTGCCTAAATAAGCCAATAACAAAAATTTAGCAAATCATATTTAAAAGGTTTGGCCCCTCTATGTCCTGTTATGGAATATGGATGTCATAGAGGGAGATCCTCTGCTTAGGACTCTCTGTGAGCCACAATGGACGGCTGCAAACAAGTGGTGGCTCTCACTTTGGTGGACTTAGACCATCCGTGTATTACAGGGACCGACATTGATCTGAATGGCTGACATGAAATACTCCATGAATAGCTGGACAAATGTTCTCCAAGCAAATGTAAATCTCCACCAGGAGTCCTGGGATCTGGTTGTCATATGAATGGGGTTGTTAATGATGATACCCCTTTAAATTGATGTTCCAAAAGTAGTAACTGCTCGTCAGTCCGTCAGGCATGGTTAAAAATAGAAAAAAAAGGAAAAAAGAATGTAATCTTGTAAACTTGCTCATTTCAGTGCTGTAGCCAGTCTTGTTGATCACAGTCCAAGACATCACAGTCTGTACATGACCGGGACAGCTACGGCACTTAAATGAGCAGTTTTACAAGGGAAAATTTCTCCCCCCCCCCCCTCCCTATTTTTAGTCATCTGCAATGGACTCATGGAAAGTGATTACTTTCCCTTTCAACTCTAATGTATCATTGGTAGGCATTTCTGGTAAGATAGTTATCATTACCTCTTTTCCTCCTCCCCTTTTTTTGTTTGTACATCTTTGCTGTCCTCTGCCCCTTTCTGGACATTGCTGTGCCTCTTTGATGTGAAATTAAATGTTTAAATCTCCCTATCTTTCTGCTGTTTAACTTTGTCACTGTTCGCTCGTTCCATTAATAAGCGATCCTCTCTGGCACACCTCGGACCCGGCCGTGTTGCTGATTGACTGCGCAGCCTGGCTTTGGGTTGACGCGTCAGTGTTGCTTAGTGATGCCGAGACCCATCTGTATGACATGGCCGGAACATGCTGACTCTGCTTACATTACACAGCCGCATGCTGTGTTAACTGCACTCAGTCCTTATCACTCTGCAGCTCCAGCAATCTAGGCTTTATATTGATGTATGTCTGACAGCCTAAGGGTATCTTGATACAGGTAGGCCACTTTTTATGTGGGTTTGCGTTGCCCAGTGGACTGTGTTACACCTGCTTACATGAGTACAAGTACACAGAGTGGCTAGTATCCATACTTCTTTGGGATCCGCCTTTGTTATTTGGACCCCTGTGCCCTTTTCTCTTTATACTTGCGACCCTTTAGTCTTATTACATATTCCCTTTATGACCCCTGATGAGATTCTTATATTTATTTGAAGATGGATTGAAACATGTTTGGACAGGACCTAAGGAACTAGTAGGGCTTTTTTATAGTATAGGGTGAGGTTCCAGACAGGGACGCCCTTATCGGAGCGATCACCCTGTATTTTTCATTAGGCTAGGGTGTGCTAGCTTGTACTGTAGGGCTTTATAGGGTCATTTTGCTTCTTGGTCCAACATCGCTGACACTTACCCTTACTTGTCATTGTCGTCTGTCTTTTCATGCGGTATTGACTATTAGAGTATTCCTCTTACAATTTTTTATCTTGTCTATCATTAAAAGTTATATTTTGTGACATTTTATTCTTTCAGTGTACCCCGTTAAGTACTGGAAGCCTAATTTTACATCATGAGACATTGAAGCCACATTGTATTTTAATTTTTTAAGTGGTCCTTTAGCAGCTATTATTTCATAACATATTGGATAACTAGAGTTTATTTTATGTAAACTATCTTCTTGTGTATATTATGGGAGAGGTTAGCAATTATGAAATAAAAATATCCTTGGAAACAACTCTACAGTACGGTTTTTAGACTAAGCGTGTCTAAGGAAAGACTCATTCTAAAAAGCAGAATACACATGAACTACACCCTTCAAGACCACAGCTACTTCCTAAAGGTGGTAACATCTGTATATTTAAACTTGGCAGAGATCAATTGGGTAGGGACTAAAATAAACTGTATGTCCATGAAGAAGAACAAGAGACTCTGTTTAGACAACTATGTTGCCTAGTGGATTCAAAAGGCCTGTAGGTTGAGAGTTGATCCAAATTTACTGCTGCCCTGGGTTTGTATTGATCCAGAGTGGAAGCGGTGAGGAAAACAAGCTAGAACCTCTAAATATCAGACATCTCAAAACAAAATGGCCAGAGGTGCCCGGACACGTGTGCACAATCTGTCAAATACAGGGCAACACTATATGATAGGTTCACAGATTTGTAGAAGTGTGAATAAAATATTACCTTTTCTAGTTTGCCAGAAACTGGGATAAGTTTCGGAGGAGGTCCTCTTATATTTCCATTGAGGGCCCTGTCTTCCCGTACATCATCCACATCACTGCAAGGACTATTAGGAGCTTTACCTTCATGCCACTCTTGCTTAAAGTCATCATTGACATAAGTATAATTCCCATTACTCCCAGAGGTAGTAGCACAAGGCTTCTTTGTAGGCAGTCCATTAAAAAGCGGATCCTGGGAGTTATAATTAGTTTTTAGGAGTCCCTCCTGCTGCTTGAAAAAGTTTGGCATACTGGCAGGTTTACGGCACTTGTTGTTCAACTCGGAGGCCTTGCATTGCTTGTCATGATAAGGTCTTCCAGAAATTAGACTGCTCACACTTCCCATAGTGTTCTCAGAGTCTGGTGACCTTGAGCTTGGCTGGTCTTGGGGAATGCTGACCTCGGGGTTCTGGTCAATGGACAGGGGAAGAGTCTGCACTGCAGCCATTGTGTGAGTAATTGGAAGGTGTAGGTCTACATATGCAACCTGAAACGAGAAATAAAGAATATATTTTACATATTTTTTTCAACTTTGTTCTCATAGAAAAATATTCACCGTCTCAAAGGAGTCTCCAACAGATAACCACTAAGCTCGGTTTCACATGACTGGACACCATCTCTCCCCACATTCCTTTGGCACTGCGTTATTTTTCCACTTTCCAGGACACAGATCAAAGCAATAAAATTATGTTGCTCTTACTACATTTACGAAGCAAACCAAGATAGCATTACTGTGTTTTAGAATGGACGTGTCTCAATTAGTTCAACATTTTTGTTTTGGTAGGAACACAACTACATTTTAATCAAACAAACGTAAAACAGGAGACGGTTATCTTCAAGACATTTTCTGTATTATGTTGTGGAGACAGAGTAAATGTAAAAAAATCCAAAATTAGCAAGTGTCAAATGTATACAATACAAATTGTAGCAAGATTAAGGAATTTACTGGGTCCCAATGCACAAAAAGAATAAATCAATTGTTTTGTTCTTATTTTAGCACCTAATTTGGAAGATTCAAAGTATTGTAATACCACAGCTCTTACCATAAGACATCAGGACATTAGACTAGGACTAAAGTGCACTACTAATTTAACAATATGGTGAGAGTCAAACTCGAAGAATGTTGAGCTGTTATGTTGCAGCAGGATTTGGGTATTGGCAGTGTTGAATGTACAGGACAGTAGCTCGCAGCCTTGCCACACTGGGGTAAAGGGTTTCAATTCAACCAAGGACAACATCTGCATAGAGTTTAAATTTTTCTGCCCGTGCTTACATGGGTTTCCTTCTTGTACTCCAGTTTTCTCCCATGCACCCAAAAAAAAAAAAAAAGGTTACCCGTAATTTAGATTATGGCCCTCAATAGGTACAAGGATGTAAGCAATAACAATCTCAGTACAGCACTGTGATATATGTTAGCATTATATAAATTGATAAAAAAATAAATGCTGCTATTCATACCAGTCTTTAATTCAATCTCCAAAGATTAATCTAGATAATTGTGCAACAAGTGTTAGTAGAGTACATCCGATAGCCCTGTTACAAGGGTTACATTGTCTACTATCGCACTCTTTTAAGGCGCTTATCTGGCAGTGTGTCACTAGCATCTAATCTGTCTCATATTAAGACTGGAGCTCAAGGTAGCACGAACATTTTCAGAAGACTAAAGGTGGGTGTACATATTGGATCAAAATTGGCCAAACTTGCCAATTTTTTTTAGGATTGACATATGATCCAGTATGCCGCTAGGCACGTTGACATTCTTTCCCAGTCGTGTGCTTTTGGGGTAACAGTAGGGAGACCAGCATACTCTCAGATGTTGATCCACCTACTCTTCCCCAACAACACATAACTGGGAGAGAACCTTAACATGCCAATCTTTTGTACCAAAAGACATAAGCCACTGTCAGAGGTGCCTAGTAGTGGCACATTCCTTTCTTTCCACTAAAATAAACAAAAATGCTTGACCAAGCCAAGTTGGTATGTGTACACGCATGGACAAACTTTATGGTACTCTTCAATTAAAAAAAGAAAAATTCACAATGGTTACTGAAATAATTTGAAACTGACAAAAGTATTGAACTTGTATGAGGGTAGGTATAGGTTACCCAAAAACCAATACAACTAATATTATAGTCAAGAAGACTCAAAGTATTCACTGGACAAGACTATAAATAAAACATAACTTTTATTAAGGTCTATTACAATGTATACCAATCTTAATAAAACACGTGGAAATCACAACACCACTACATAGAAAATGAAAACCAAATCCACATATAGGCAGTGCATTCGGATGTAGTTATTCCTAATAGGGAAAGAAACATTCTCCCTGTTACAACCTATATATTATCTGTCTGATACAAAAAGTGTGGGGTCATCGTCCCAATAAGGACGGCCACACCTGGAACTTGGGCTAGTTCACCCTAGTAAAGCCCTGAATATATAAAGAGATATACAGAATCAACACCCAACGCGTTTCCTTCCCTTAGTTAATGGGGAATTCATCAGGGGTTATATTGAAAAAGATATATACCGTACATACATATGTTATGCAAAAAATGAGTCTATATGATATATTATACTTATATAAATTCTTAAAGCATCAAAAATGACAGCATATAGTCAGCAATCAGCTGCCATCTAGTTACGAGTCAAAGAAATCCGTCCGACGCCAGAGAACTCACAAAGACACACGGACTGCGTGTCAGCGGAATAAAGGGAACTGCACCTTCGTGCTCTTTTAGGTAACTCTGCAAACCGGAGCTTCTATTCCTGTATGGCTGCACATTGGTCGGATGATTAGTAAGTATAAACCTTCTCCAGCCATTTGTATTGCTATTCTTTCAGGTATAATACTGTGGGATTTTTCATGCCCTGACAAACAAACAAGCTATCTTAACCCCCGAATACCCGTTTAACTTAATATTTTGCTGCACATCCTACTGAGTCAATCACTGCAAAAAAACAATTACTGCTACTCTTAATGAGACTTATGCACCAGTCCACAAGTATTTTGTCCCAGTCCTCGTGAACAAACTGCTCCAGCTTTATATTTACCGAAGATTGAATGCCGTAAAAGCAAAACACCCGCAAAAATGGCTCAAGTACATTTTTTTTTCACAATTTGTCCCACTAGGAATTTTTTTTGCAGTTTCCCAGTATATTCTATAGTACAGTGAATAACAACATTAGAAAGTAAATCTTGTCCAGCAAAATAAAAGCCCTTATATGTCTATGTAGGTGGAAAAATAAAAAAGTTATGGCTCTGGGAAGGCGAGGAGGAAACAAAACGTGTCAAAAAAACAAAACAAAAAAAATGCAAGGCCCTTAAGGGGTTAACATAAGGCCACCAACAATTTTGTCCACATGTGTATAATAAGAAGCCAGAAGAGATAAAAGTTGGAGTCTACAGCTATCCAGTATGTACGACCACTTTTACCCTTGCCATTCTCCATCGATTACTGACACAGTTTTGTAAAAATGTAACAGAACCTATAAGACTGTGTTCACACAACAATAGACAAAATACTCAATGGATTCTGAATCCTAAAACCTTGTTGTCCAATGAGTATTTTAACAGTATTTTTCACAAAAACCTGAAGATTTTAAACTCGGATTCGGTTTCTCAATATTTTTTTTGCATCGTAAAGCACTATTGAATAGTTGGATGTCGTTCCACAGCAAAAAACACGCACCAAGCTTTCTGGTCATTTATCATGCCATCCCATTGACTTCAACAGTAAATTTTCTGCAGTTTTCAGAGTGAGAAATCCAACAGAAGAATGAACATGTTCCAAATTTTTTGAAAAAACAGCAGTTTTGAAATTCGACCTTAGACAATCTGATTCGCTCAGACTACAACTCGGATTTTCCATTGAGGTCTATGGGGATGATTTTACAGTTGGTCTTTCACAAACCAAATCCGCTTCAAAAACTGACTAGAAACTCTTGCCTTGTAGATGGACTATAAAAGACTACCATACAGACATAGATAAGCTTTCATAGTGCTAATCCAAAGAGAAAACTACCGTTTTAAACTGAGGGAAATATGAACTAGTAGTCAAAAGATATGTTGGACATGTGGAAAAAAATTTATGTGTGGAACACATATATACAAATATATTTACATACATACATGTATAGTCCAAAAATATCCGATTGTTAGTTGTTCACTGCAAGCTAGATCTTGCCCATACAAATAAATGTGTATTCTGAACTCTGAAATTTTCAGATGATAGGGTAGGTAGGTTAAGGTAACCATTATGGACCACATGTATGGAAACTGTCTTGGTCTAAGACTTTCTTTGTTGCCCATTGCAACCAATCAGGGCTTCATGTAGTGCTCTGAAAAAATTAAAGACACGCTCTGATTGGTTGCAATGGGCACAAAGAAAGTCCAAGACAGTTTTTATACATTTCCCCATATATTTTTACTTTTGTAGAATTTTTTCTATGTAGCAATCGCAATCTAGCTAAATGTAGCACTAAAAGTGAGAAATTAGGTCTCAAACATAGTATCACTCTTTAAAAGGTTGTAATAAATATAAGGGAATATGAACTGCAGATCAACAGTCATTCGCCTCTATAAATCTCTTAACCAAACAGGAAAAATTGGATTTCCAGAAATATCCTATTTACCAGACTATACAGTTGCTACTTGAGCCAAAGTAAATGGAAATAACTGAACAGAAAAATTATCTAAAGAAGAAAGATTTATTAAGGGTCTAAAATGTCCATATAAAAAGAAACAATAATATATTACATAACTGGTAAGTTTCCAGCTGTTGTGCAAGTAAAAGTCTTCTATGTACTGAAAGTAAATGCTGCGATTTGCAGTTCCACATCCACATGGAAAGATCAACCATTCTCTAAATTGCCATCACACAGGGGTAAACCAGGGCATGTTTAACAGCAAGCATAAGGTGGAAACAAAAAAAACAAAACCTGATCAAAATGCAGTGCTGTATTAAAGTTGCAACAAAAACGGAGTATAATTAAAAATACATGCACCATATAAGATAATTCATAAATATAGGCACTTTATTAAAGCATGGTTAATAAAACTGTAACCTACTGTACAATTAAGTCTGTGGAGATCGATATGCACAACAAAGCGAGGTGGATGCGGACAGTTTTGTTCACAATACTTCTTGCTGGCTGTGCAAGTGTGGAACCATCAACTGAAAGGGAACCTGTCACAGAATTTATGCCCCCCCTTTCTGAGGGCAGCACAAGCTAGTGACAGACCTGCTGTTTCCAGCGCTGCGTCCCTTATTCTGTAGTTGCTGTAGTTTTAGAGCATTTAATGCTCCAATCTTAGGCCATGTTCACACGGCTTAAAATGGGCGCCGAAGTGCGCCAATTATGGGCCGAAAACGGCCCATTCATTACGGTAATTCACAGTTCTCATAGAGAACTATGGATTACGTCTCCTCTCACCGCCCGGCGAAATCGCTGGGGGGGAGATAATTTGACAATGTGAATTACTAGCGGCGTATACGCGCCGCTGGCAATTCAAGTCAATGGGTCAGCGAAGTGCCGGCCCCCCGCTCACTCCCCCGCTCCCGCCCCGTCCACACGGCGTAAATGCGGGGCGTAATTACGTCCCGCAATTAAGCCGTGTGAACATAGCCTTATTCATGAGCTAGTGTTATCCCCACCCACCAAAGACTGGCCCCGCCGAACTGGCAGTTATTCAAATGTTTCTACCTATTCAAAGTAATAAGTTTATCAGTTGAGGTGGGCGGGGCTAGCCTCAGGTGGGCGGGGCATAAAAATCTGACTCTTTTCATGACTCTCTTCTGGCTGAAAACTGCAGATTTGAGCATTAAATACTCTAAAACTACAGCATCGTACAGAATAAGGGACACAGCGCTGGAAACAGCAGATCTGACACCACCTTGTTCTGCCCTCAGCAAGGGGGCCATAAACTATGTGACAGGTTCTCTTTAATCTACATGTGATAGACTCCTGTGCCTGTTGGTAAAACATTGGGGACCATGTCTGATGAGGTTTCTCAGAGAGGCCAGCAAACATTAGTATGGCACCAAGGTTACTACTTCTAATACTACCGCATTCCTCTATCATAACTGTACTATATGAACAGATGTTTTCCATTAAAAACAGTTACAGCTCAATTTTTATTACGGCCCTTTGAATTAATTGCATTAAAAAGTAACATTTTAGTGTACTATATACCTGGAGGGGGAAAATCATTTGTAAAATAATTCTTCCCATGCATTTTGCCTCTCATCACCTGACGACTTGGCTAAGTAGCTGAGTTTATAAATTGACAAGTAGAAACGTGTTATTCATTCCAGGTCACAGGAGTCAAACATGAACAAACCATCATTGTTTTAAGTAGTACTATTAATACTAGTATTGTACATGAGATTTGGTAGGTAACGACTTACAGAACCTAAGCTGGATACTTTTACTAACCTCCGGACCAACATGACTTCTCCATAATTAGTGCCCTGGACAGTTTTTTAACCCCTTAACGACCGTGCACCGTCTTTTGACGGCGGCTGGTGCGGGTCGTTCGTCTGCAGCGACGTCTTTTGGCGTCACTGCAGACACCGGAGTTTGCGGCGCCACAGCTGCACTGGGATCCGGGCTGTACTACACAGCCCTGATCCCAGAGCATCCCCTGCGAGCACCGGGTATTGGGGGAACACCTCCGCAACCCGATGCTTTAACCCTTTGATTGCGGCGGTGCGTTACCGCAGCGCAATCAAAGGGTTCCCCTGCTCTGTCGGGTGATCGGAACACCCGGCCACCCGACAGAGTGAGGAACGGCTGCACAGTCAGCCCTGGGGACCTAGAGTGGCCCCAGAGCTGTCTGTGTATGAAGCCAGTGACCTGGACACACTGTGTGCTGTCAAGATCACTGCCTGTGACAGACTGATGCAGAATATACTGTATTAGCATATATAAATATGCTAATACATTACTAAATGTTAAAAAAAAAGGAACAGTTCTCCCTTCATGGGATTTAAAAAAAAAAAGTAAAAAATATAAAAAAAGTGTAAAAAAAAATGAATAAAAAAATAAATAAAATTAAATATTTAATAAAAAATAATTGTGCATATATATTACACACAAAAAACCTACACATATTAGTTATCCACACGATTGTAATAACCTGTAGAATTAATCTAACAAGTTATTAAGTGTGGAATGTGAATGGTGTAAAAAAAAAAAAATTAAATAAAAAAAAATAAAAAAATTTACAAATTTAAAACAAATTCTGCAATAATTTCTAAGTGAACTTAAACTATTCCCCCATAAAGTACAACTTGTCCCAATAAAACGAGGCCTCATCCAACTGCGTCGTTGAAAAAATGAAAAAGTTACAACTGTTGAAACGCAAGGAGGCAAAAACTAAAAAAAATGTTCTGGTCATTAACTACTTTTCAGGCGCTTAAGGGGTTAATCACTTACAGAGCAGGCATTCAACAAGATATATGGAAATAGTTTAGATCTTGATTTAGTCTCTGTCCACTTCCTGGAAAACTGAAACATATCAGGTTGTAAAGTTCTTCTAAAATCCAGTTCTTTCTCCCCTCTTCTTCTTGGCTGTTATCCTTCTCTATAAATATTCTGCTGCTGTCTAACTTTTATATCTGATTCCTGCACTAATCCCCCTCCAACCTCTCTGCTTTCATGTCTACAGATTCCATAGTTCTTCTGACCTCACTGCTGCTTTGAATAGGGATTTCTTTACCTCCTTTTCATTTGTTACTCTCTTTTTGAATGTTGCCAGGAGTTCAAGAAGCCTTGCGTGACTAGCTCACATTTGTGGAAACACTAGACACCAGGCCTTGCCTTGTGTTAATGAAAACCTTTGCTGCCAATGACAGTGAACTGAGAAATAACACAGCCTCCTCTAACACAGTACTCTTGATAACAAACACCTGCCGACTGCTCCAAGGGCAATTGAGCCATTCTTCTCTTCTGTTCTCACCTCTATGGCGAGGTCAAATAACACAAGCTCCGTACTCATCCAGGGGCAAAACAAACAAGTGAGTACTTCGGACTTAAAGGGGTGTTATCATTTCATTAAATGGTCTTCAGAATAAGGGGACAGTGAAAACAAGCAACATTGCAAATGGAGGTCATTAGCAAAGCAGCCTTGTTCTCACAGTGTCCCTTATCTTGTGTTTTTATTTACACTGATATCCAGTGTGGGTCTAATCCCTCCTGATCCCTCCTCCTTGCAATTCACTAGCTGAGAGCTCATTTACATTCTGTACAGCCCCTGGGTCGATTCACCGAGCTGTGTGTCTGACTCAGAGGTAGGGGCCGTAGCATTTCTATTTCACACTAGCAGAAACAGACTGCAGCAGATTGTACAATGAGAAAACATGACAGTTTTGTCCCTGTGCCTAACTCTCCTGCATACACGCAGATCTGTGCCGTTCTTAGAAAGCTGTAATACATCTCCAGCTGTGAGAGATCAGTGCTCAGATTAGATTGAATGCAGCCTGTGGTATGTATACAGCTCTTATAAAATAAGACTACATAGAGAGAGACACAGTGATATGTGGACTCAGAGGGGAGGGGGGATGGAGGGGGGGAATCTCAGGCCAGCAGTGAAGGGGGATGATGTCATCCAGCTGGGAGGGGAAGAAACGCCCCTGCATTTCCAGAGCTGAGAAGCTAAGAGCAGTGTTAATGAGCCGAAGTAAGGAAGCGATACATCCCCTTTAAGTGTAGTCTAGGAAGGCGGACTGTCTATCTCAGATTGCTATGACAATGCTCTTATCCTGCTGCAGATGCAGAATTTAGAAAGTTAGATATTTAAAGATATTTACTAAGAGTAGAATAAAAGGTTGTTGTAAGACTTTTTAAAAACCTCTCTACCACCTCCGTGCTAAAATAAAGAATTAGCCCATATGTGCTTCTCCTGTTACCCCTTCCAGAGCTCCAGTGCTCCCCAATGGTCAATTACTAATAACGTTACGTTCGTGGGTCACATGATGCTGCAACCAATCAGTGCCTGCATGTATAATGTGACCACAGAGGCCAGCACATGACCGCTGATGCCAGTAATTGGTTGCAGGGATACTGAAGCTTGGGCAGCCCTGGAACGGTGGTGACAGCCGGGTAAGTATTGGTTATTTTATATTTTAGTGCAGTGTGTAGCAGTAGCAGAGGCGTAACTTAGAGGGGTTGTTTCACTACGTTGATTCATCTTACCTCAGTCCGGTTTTCTTAGTTACATTTTGAATTTAGGGGCGTGTTTACTGGCTTCTACTGGGCTACAGTAGAAGCCAGGTCTGTAGCTATAGCAACCAGTCCTGGCAGCCTATCATGAGAGAGTAAACAGGTCTGTAGCTATAGCGACCTGAGGAGCTAATGCAGCCCATACAAGAGGGGATATCTAGGAATAGGTAGGACACTGGTAATGGACACATATTGCAAAGTGACTTGTTTTTGCAAGATCTTTAACAGAAAAAGCAATCCTTGTAGTGAGACAACCCCTTTAAAGCTCCTAGACCCCAATACAAAATCTTTAAAAGGGCTCCCAATTGCCATATGCCATTTAAAATACTAGTCTCTTCTTATGTGGCAGAGGGTTTTTTGGGCCCCCTCAGGCTTCAGGGCCCGGTAGCAACTTCTACCTTTGCACCCCCTATAGCTATGCCTCTAAGCAGTAGAGAAGTTTTCAAAAGTATTCGAAAACCCCTTGAAGAAAAACAAAAGGAAAAAACCCTTGAAGTCCATCATTGTAAATTAAATGTACCTCCTTATAGTCTCCCACAATTGAGACCTCAAACGAACATGAAAAAGCTGAATAAAAACTTTATTCTGAATGCTCCTCCTGGGACAACCAAAGACATCCAGAAAGAGATCAAGAAAAAGGAAAAGTGGTTACTCAATCCCAAAATATTTTAACTATGTTTATATATCGCTAAAAGTACATTTTAACAGCATATAACAAAATAACAGCAGAATAACATCATACAAGACATGCTTTAATTTTCCCATTATATACTAGTCGTAAAAATGTAGTCCCTAGAGTCCGTGAGGGCTGTTTGACAACTCCGGTCACATTCATATTCATATGGGTAAGAAAGCAGATCTTTAACAGAGCTCCCAACTTTTGCAGATAAACACGGCAGGAAAAAACGTACATCCGGCCACAAATTTTCAAGATGCAGGACAGTATAAGATACAGTAATGGCCACCGTTTAACCCCAGTAACCTCTTAACAGAGTCAACTCTGGTGGCAATAAACCAGTTTTAAAGCACAATATCCATGCCTCCTGACTTTTTCGGTGTTCAGAACAGACTGTTATTACAAAAAATGTTTAGTCCTCTCAATAAACCATGTCTATCCATAGGCTTCAACAGTGTTCCTTTAAATATGCCCATAACATTCAAAGAATTTTGTGCTAATTTGTATAGTCTAAATTGCAACAGTTTATTACAGAACATATGAACTGTAGCCCAATATGTAGTTATCAACCAGGGAGATACTTTTTTGGGACAACATAACAAGTTTATTAATGCAAGTTTATTTATCGTGCCAAAAAGAAAAACATTTATCAAGTAAAGGGGGATGTAGGATTTGGGTAAAAAATAGGGACACTTGGGAGTTATGCAGTATCCATTCTACATAGTAATCTTATATTATTTGTAGTCTCGTCCTGCTCTCCAACATGATTGGTTGCTGCTATGTAACTTCCTGTGAGTGGAAGATTCTTTCCCTTGATTTGAAAGTAGCACAAATAACACAAGCTCCATACTGATCCTGGGGCAAAACAAACAAGTGAGTACTTCGGACTTAACTATAGTCTAGGAAGGCGGACTGTCTATCTCAGATTGCTATAACAATGCTCTTAATCTGCTGTAGATACAGAATTTAGAATGTTAGATATTTAAAGATATTTACTGAGAGAAGATTAAAAGGTTGTTGTAAGATTTTTTAAAAACCTCTCTACCACCTCCAACTGCGCTAAAATAAAGAAGTGGCCCATATGTGCTTCTCCTGTTACCCCTTCCAGAGCTCCAGTGCTCCCCAATGGTCACTTACTAATAATGTTACGTTCGTGGGTCACATGATGCTGCAACCAAACACTGGGTGACAATTGGGCCAATATGGCCTAACTTATTGCTTCTGTTGGGTTTGATGGTCTCCAAGAAAATTATATATATTGTGGCAAAGCGCCCGGAGGCGGTCACGTGTTTCTGCCACTTGGTGTAGTACAGCGGAATGCTTGCTGAAAACGTAACACCTGGCCAGTCCAAGGTCTTGCCAGGTTTCAGGTCTTGCCAGGGGTATTAAAACCCTGGCACTCCAGGTGTCCAGGAGGTGTGGTTTGCTGCCAGAAGCTGGAGCAGCAGAAGAGCCGATGAGAGGACTCTTTTCCCCACAGGCTTGAGGGAAGCCTGAAACAGTTGGAGACTGGTAAAGTGAGTGTTTGTGGGGGCTGTATGTTAGGTCCAGACCACAGGTAGAGAGGGACGCTAAAAAGATTAAGTTAGTGGCTAGACAGCCTAGGATTTTGTTTGTTTGTTTCCTGTACACTGCGATTGGGCAATAAAGCTCTCTCTGGCCAGATTTGAAGAAAATCCCTGTGCCCAAGGCGGTGATCAAACCCCGGGATTGTCCAAGATGGCGTCCAAGTGCAAGTGAGGCGCTACAATATATGACCAAAAATGAATCACAGCCTCACACGCTGTCTGGCTTATTTATCTTAAACAACATGATCTGAGCAGGAAATGCACATTGAGGATTAAATCGGAGATATAATTAAATCATCCTGAACTCAATCTACCTAAGGTATTATTACATTTCTCTAGTTACCTGACTAAGCTCTAATTAAAATCTAGAAATGCACTAATCTAGGAAACATCTGAACAAAATTCTTAAAGGGGCTTTTCCATCTCGTGATTTCTCACCACTGCACTGTCTGACAATTAGCTTCGCTCCTGTGCTTCCTGGGGTGTGCAGGCTCAGCTTATTGACAGTCCAGGCATTGTGGTCACTACAAAGGCCACTATGACAACTATTCAGCAGCCAGAAAAAAGGGATTAGCGCTCCTGGAAGTATAATAAAGTTAAAAGACACTAGGTAACATTACCAGTAGATTAGTGTCATTTATTTAACAATAAAATCACTATGACAACTACTCACAGCAGCATTGGGACATAGTGAAGCTCTGTGCGCCAACTACTGCAGCTACATGCTTTGCAGTGCTGACGGGAAGGCACAAGGCTAATGAGCTCTAGCTGTCGCCGCCAGTAACAATCAAAAGAGATTGAGAGGTGCGGGTGGCCTGGCTGCAGGGAGTGACCTTGCAAGCCTGGCACCACTGCTGGAGCACAAAGGTGGTTGACTAAGAAGCCATCTGTAAACAGAATAGAAATCTGCTTTTTTTTTTCAAATGCAGCAAAATCAGAAAAGAAATAAGAACGTTTAGTTTTGCCTACATGTTTAGGAGAACACAGTCTTTGTTTCAGACCCCGGGGGGTAGAAATTACGTATTGGTCAGTTGCATATAGTTTTGACAAAAGTACAGAGGTTCAAATCTCCAGACCCTGGTCTTTATCTTCGGCTGCACTAGGAGGCCCCAGTCATGACTACTTGCCTTGTGGAAAAACAATAAACTACCCTCATTTCCTGTGAAAGGCTAATGTATATCATAAACCAATTTATTTATACACTTCACTACACTTGTTTTTACAGCAGTGCCAAATGCTTGCATATATTACTGGATGTACATGATGTATTTATAACACAATACAGATGAATAAACACTTTAGAAAATATTTACTATACAACTTACTAAACAAAATGTAGCATTTGTAATAAGTCACTGAGTACAATTTTTAATAAATGTAAATACATGCATTTACATCAGCCCTTCACCTGTCAGTTCCAATTCAGTAACATGTGGAGGATAATGCTAAATGACGTTATGAGGATGCCTGCATTGCCCATATGGTGGTATCCTGCTGGCTATATCTCCACAGTACCTTCTGGGAAATATTACCTCTGGGAAATGGAGACATTTTCCAGTAGAGTGCTAATTTTACAATGCGTAGCTTCTGCTCTACTAACTGCAAATTATCCTAATAACTAGGTATATCGTGGTAAAGATACAAACACAGACACGTGAATATATTCCAATGTAACAGGCCTAGCACAGTGTAGGAGTTTGTGGGTTGTTTTTATTCTACATGACTCTACTACTTTGTATCTCAATTGCAAACTAGTAAAACTGTTCAAAAACAGAATACAGTCAGATGTAATTGGATGCAGGTCTAATTTCCATCTATTTATCTTTCCATCTGTTGTACAGAACAATGGCTATCATTCACACATGTTGTTACAGGTGCGGTTACGTCCAGGATAACATCTGCACCCACATTAGCTGATTATCAGCTACAAAGCCTTGGACCTGGCAGGGGAAATCATTTATAAATTAATCACATGCTTTGTGATGTTCTCTGCAAAAATAGACAACTATCAAACGGCACAGAAGGGAGTACAAGAGAAAAATAACTATGTGCTATGGTCATGCTCACCTTGTGCTTCCTGATTTATCATTTCCTACAGCACTGCCGTTCCCCCCGCTTTGCTCAGCTTCCTTCCTAAACAAGCATTAGGCAACAAGAGAATCTCTCCTTCCCTTCCCCTAACGTCCAGCTGGATCAAAACTTTCCTGTGCCCGGTCATTCCAAACTCTTCCTTTTGCAACTGATACACAGATGTGCACACAAAAGAAAAAACAGGAGTCCTACTTTTTAAAGGTATTCACTTGCCTCCTATGAAATCCCTCTTTCCTAATACCTGGTGAAGATGGTGAAAAGTACATGCAGATACTCCCTTGTTAAAGGATTTTTTCCCCCCATCATGGACATTTATTGCATTCTCATAGGATATGACAAATGTCTAATAAGTGTAGGTTCTGTTCTACAGGATTTGCAAGTACATCTTATATTTGTACTACAGTAAAATATGTCTGAGATTGGAAAACCCTTTTAATGGAGAGTGAATGGCACAGTACAACCACCTCTCCATTCATTCTCCTCCCCAGTGGTGGAACGTTCTCCCATCTTTTAGGTATTTATGGTACATTCTGGGGATATGGCACAAACGTCTACAATGAAATTATCGTTTAAAGATGACCGTTACATGTTTTATTTGATTACTTGATTTTTGGGGGTGCTACATTGGTGCCCTTTAAATTATACATCTCTTATTGAAGGATTTTTGTATATATATTGTTAGTTAGTATTTGTCAGTATATCAGTAGGTTTCGGGCGGAGTGCCCCTTTCGGGACGGTTTGCTCGCTTTGTTAGGTTAGGTAGTGTATAGATAGTTTATCTATTTAGAATATATTTGCTATGTTTTTTATTTTATTAACTTTAAAGGCTAAGTTTTATAATAGGTGAACAACCCTTTTGGCTGTGTTTTTTTTTGTATGATTTAGCATGAGTTGCAAGTAGTATCAGGGAATAGGTCGCAGAGTATGTAAATTGTTGGGGCACTGTTTTACTTAAATACTTGAGTTACCTGAAAAATAATAACCCTGGAGCATCTTCTATTATAACTCTGTATTGTGCAGTTTCTTGTTATTCCTTCTAAAAATTTTACTGACTGTCAGTGGGTGTTACCAATTGGAGGTGTGTCTCTGCACTGTCTGACATTGCCAATCAGTGCTGGTAGAGTCAGTGTGTGCAAGGAAAAACCCCTTTTTAAACTGGAATGGTAACACCATTGACAGATTCAAGTAAAATTTATTTCTAGAGGGAATAACAGAAACTAGCATAACATACAGATATAAGAGAAGATGCTTTAAGAATGGTTTTTATCAGGGAACAAAAAATTCAGTAAAACAAATCAGCATGGCCACAGGTCCTTTTTAAGTTGTTGGCCTTTTTGTATGAAAAGATCCTAGACAGATCTCTGTAACGACTGAAGGGGTTTTTGTAATCGGTCTTGGTAAAATGCTCACCCATTTATTTATGAATTCAACTGTCCATTTTTATGAATCCTTGTTGATTAAGCCTGTATGCAATTATCGTATTTGGTCTGAACAGGGATGTAAAAGCATGTTTTGTATACATGAATAAAAGTAAGGTTAAACAAGCCCTTAGTCCCCTTTGAGGCAGCTGCCTGGCATTGGCTTTTAGAATATATCAAGTACAGTATTTTAGTGCCTGTAAACATATAGCACAGCACTCGTATGTGACATGTTTTTAGCCACCTAGGACAAACATTGGCAAAATTACATTTCCATATAAACACTTAAAACGGCTTTTGCACAGGTCAAAGAGCTCAAAACATTCTTCATGGCCCCTATCGGATTAGACCACAGCTGGCAACATAGGCAGATAACACTGCTGTCTGCAATCCCCTAATAGATCACTATATACTTTATGTGTCATGTCCATACAGGAGGCTATAAAGAAGTCTGTAATTAACTTAAGAGAGTTCCCCTGCAGAATGAGGTCACTCAGACCAAATTTTTGAAAATCTGTATATAATTAGCTCACGGTGCTCATTAAGTAAATAAGACTTATTTGTAAAAAGTACTGCACGGTGTGGAGCAGCAGTTATTCACACCCTCACACTCCTTGGCACTGTGCTGTTTATACGCTTTCACAGAAGCCTGTCACATACATTTGCTGGAGTTTAACAAGAAAACAAGCAGCATTTGTGCTAATAATGCCATTTGGGGCGACATGCACCGTAACCCAGATGTGCTTGGATTTCTCTTACACTTCCTTAAATAACTGCCCTGCTCTAACTTTCATTACTCTTCACACAAACTGTCTCATTGTTGAACAGCTACGTGAGGAGTCTCATGGTGTCAGACACTTGTTAGAATTGTTATTTATACTATTTATACCCTCATTATATCCTGACACCCTAATTCCACATAGCTGAAATGGTGCCTGGGCACATACAGCCCAGCCTGGGGAAACGGGAAGCTAGAAGTGCCTAAAAGCTGAAACCTAATTGATGTTTTGGTTTCAAGATACTGGAGCTCCTGACCTGATTTTCTATGCAATGTTCGTCAATGGATCCATGGAGTAGCATATATTCTTATATATATTGCTAAAATCACACTAACATTACAATAAAACAGATTTTAAAGGAGTTATCACTTTTAAATATCATTTTTGTTGCTATTTTTTTCCCACCTTGTTCCATTTAACTATAATTGTATTAAACTGGACAACCGCTTTGACATTACTGAATGGCATTATTAGACTTTGTATGTCAGATATATTTCTCTTCCCTTAACAGATGGCAATAGTGAAAATATATGAACTACTGGTAGGCGCTAGTAAGAATGCAGCCAACCATGGGATTGCCCACATTTGATATAAAGTGTCCAGCTCTACACAGATCCATATGTATACAGGGAAAACAAACAGTAAATGTAGGCCTACGCCTAAACAATGGAGCTCTATGGAGTTCCAGTGTTTAATTGGAAGAGCATTTTGTTTGCTTCACTTCACCCAAATAGAACCCATGATTGGCCATAGTTCAAAATTTAAACCAACTGGGAGAAGGGGCCCCCTACAAAGATTGCATAGTTAGACATGCCTTATAAGAACTTTTACATGACCATTCTCTGACTAGCAATTTAAAGAGAGTTTGTGACATCTCCTGACATATCTATTTTAGTACTTGTAAAATAACAATTCTGGAGAATCTTCTCTTATAACTCTGTGTTTTACTGTTCCTTTGTTATACCTTCTAGAAATGTATTACTGAATCTGTGGTTGCAAATTGATGGTGCGTCCCTGCAGACACTGACTCGGTCAGCACTGATTGGACAGATAGTGCATGACCACCCCCCCCCCGTTGGTAACACCCATCTGACAGTTTCAGTAATACATTTCTAGAAGGAATAACAGAGGAACAGCACAACACAGACATATAAGAGAAGAGGCTCCAGAATTGTTATTTTGCATGGAACACAAAGATTTACTAATATACGAGTATCAGGAATGGCTACAAGTCCTTTATAATAACTAAAGCAACAAGGCTGAATACCTTGAAAAGACCAAAGGGCTGGATAGGAGACCATATATTTTTTCCTAGACAATTTGTATTATGTAAATTTGATATTAGTCTTCATAACACTAGATCAAAGCTTCCCACTTTATGCAGACTCCGTTATGAAGAAATCCCTAAAAGTTGCAGTAGGCCACATGGATGTCTTATTATAGTCTTTCAACTGACCCCAAAAAACCTGGATGTTCTCCGCTCATTAGTACATACATTGTACATGTTCACTATCAGGATCTTTTCAAAAAGATATGACAAGAGTAAAAGGCAAAAAGTTAAACAAGTTAGCACTCTCAGCAAGGTCACACTTTCCTTACACAACCTTGATGGTGCTACCAGATCCATTAACTCAACCTTTTGCACACGAGAGCAAATAACCAGGGAAGGAAAGTGAAAAAGATGCCGATGTAAAGTGCCAGTTAAGAAAATCTTCATGCTCAGGTATTCTAAAGCCTCCAATGTACCACAGGCATTACTCATAGGAAGGAAAAGGTAATCAAAGAATTAAACCATGCTAGTATGGCACTGTTTTATTCCATTATTATATTGCCTCTGGAGGTGTTCTTCTTAAAACTGTTGTTCAGGTTTGCAATGATTTGTAACTTACATGGAACAGGACAGCTCTTTGGGTATGCTTATCTGCTTTGCATATTTTATATCCCTATGGAAATCTACACCTAAAATGGTCATGCAAATGGATTCATGAGTCTCTGTGAAACAAATAACACTTCTAAAAACAAACCCACTCCAGACGTTTCTCATGAAGAAGGTCCAAACTATTATGCAAGTCTAATGCACTGGAGAATTATAATGTTGTGTGCCAACTTGTCATTTAAAAATAACAGCAGGGAACTCAGACTGTCCAAATATATCTAAAATGTACCCAAAACTGACAAAGATGATGAATATCAGCTTCATGAAGCAGTTTTTTGTTTTTTGCTGCACTATGTAAAAAATGCAACCTAAAACCTTTAGCATGTTTACCAGGTATGCATGTCTTCTGGCTATTCTTTCTAGGATTTATGGAGGACAAATGTTAGTCCACTTCTATACCTGATGTGATTGAATCTCTTTTTAATTTTCAGCTTTTTGTTTGAATATATCATGTAGCCAAATCCAATGACTGCCATCTTGACATACAGTGAAGAAACCGTCTCTGGACCCATGTGGTGCAGCTAGCTGCCAATCTGTCTGTATTTTCCCATACATTTCTAAACGTCTGGGTTTACTCTTGCCTTATCAGATATCTCTCCGAAAATTCTCTTTTAACCATGTACAACCTAGTATCCGCACTGTAGATAAACTACTCTTACTAAAATGTCAACTGATGAGAACTAAATCTCACAACTACCACTCTGTATTAATTCTGATTTCTTCCCCTGCAACACAACAGCATGTGGTACTACAAGACCTCCTAGGCAGCATGTCAACTATTTTAGGTTATGTTAGACTTCAATGAGTCCAACACTTTTTATATTTGATCTCCTGTTTGTTTTTTTAAGTGTTTGTTAAGGTCACCTGCACTTCAGAAACATCTTCACAATCCACCCTTTTCTTACTGTACGGTACAAAAATCTTGTTTGTTGCTGTTTCTCATTCTTGTCTTGATTACTATAATTTTTTACCAACTGATCCACCTTTCTCCAGTCTCTCCCCTCTATGATCTATCCTGAATTCAACAGCCAGGCTCAATTTTCATTCCATGTGCTACACTGGTGCCCTTACCCTGTACCAGTCACTGCATTAGATGCATAATCACTGTAGAATACAATTTAAAGAAGTTTTCCAACACTTAAAAAGTTCCCCAATACACTGCTAAAACAAAAGAATTAACTTGTTCCGATCTCTTCTGCCACCGTTCCAGTGCTGCTGGCGTTCTGGTTTCCCGTGTCCATCCATCTCTCATCAATGACATCCAATTCATGGCTTATATTACTGTGAGCAAAACATTGGCCTTGTAAGTCATGAGCTGCCCTCAGTAGTCACATGCCATACACACAGGCATGTGACTACTGAGGGCATTGATTGGCTCATGGTCACATGAGCAATGAATTGGAGGTAATTGGTGACAGACCAGCAAGAACCCATAGCTCCAGTGGTGCTGACTGGAGAGTTAGGGCATGTCCCCACAGCACAGGTCTTTGCCCGGCTTTTCAGACCACCTGAAAAACTGTCCGCAAACGAGCACAACGGGGCTCTATGGAAAACCCATGCGCCAGTCCCCACTGCACGGGTTTTTCACCTGGCGGTTTTTCCGCCTGCGGGCCGCCCAAAAAACATTCAACATGCACATTCTTCCATCCGGTTTCAGGACGGTTTATGAACATGTAAATGGGCAGGGGGAGGCCTTTTCTCCGCTCATCGCTGATAAAAGCCGTCCCCTACTCCCGCGGCCGTGTGAATGGCACACAAACTGGACAAATACCGGTCGGATAAACCAACCGGTATTTGTCCTCTGCTGTGAGGACATGCACTTAAGCACCAATTAGTTTATTTTAGTTTTTTTTCTAATACTCTGTAGAAGTATTAGAAAACCCTATTACACTTATCACTCCTAGACACAAAGCTCTCTATGTTGTTGCATCTCTTAAGATGTCCTCCCTTATATCTATTTACCACAGCTCCTGGGCTCTATGTTCTGCTGACAATCTAATATTAACTTTTTCATTATTTGAACCACTCACTCTTGTCACTCAAGACATTTCTTGTGCTGCACCAGTTTTCTGGAACGTGATACCCCAAGCAATCCAAGACCATTTCCAACACCCACAGTTTTAATTGCCTTAAATACAAATATTTTTAGACAGATCTACCATTTTTGCTTATAGGTATCCCTAACCACTCCCTATTTTATTCAACAGTATCTCCCACATTCCATGGGCTTTTTCACACTTTATATCTCTGCATACACAGATACTGGCTGAGCGACTGGCTTATCCATCATGTTAACTAAGAGACTATCTTATCCATTGGGCACACTAGGTAACTGGCCACAGGACCTATGAGCTTAGGGGCCTTAGGCAGCCTGAATCATAGTGATGATATTTGCTTTTCATATAGTGGTATTATTTGGTAGCTGTATAACCATCATTTAAAGGTATCAAAAATGGGAAATTGAGTTCTAGTTATATGTGTATATAGACCCTGGTAACTCAATTGTTTCTTTGCAACCACACAGAAATGACCCAGTAGCACTCTGCAGAGGCCGAGAGAGATGAACACTGAATATATGATTTTCTGCTACCTATGGTATATATGAAAATATGAGGCTTTTACTGCACAATTTGATACAAACTGTGACGGCCCTTCCACCAATGGCAAGGTAGCCTCATTTCAGATGAGGACCTTCTCTGAACAAAATTTTAACTGTCGGTGTTCTTCTAGAGCATACTTTTCAGGGCTATACTAGCTATACTCTGTTCTGATTCAAAACAGCCACCACCTGGTTGCTGTTCCCCAGGGGTTAGAGGCATAGCCTGATTTGCTGTCATAGTTGGGCACGGTTTACACGGCACAGGACAAAGACGGAGCAGACAGGCAGGAGGGAAACACGCAGCGGCGATCTCTCATGTGAACACCGCTGCGTGTTCCTCTTAACCCGCAGTGATAATCTCACTGCTAATTGTTAGATCCGTCTCTGGGTCGGTCCTGTCGGTCCCCGAGACGGATCTAAAAAGCGGATGTAACACGGAGTGAAAATGCCATGTGAACAAGCCTTAAGACTGGTATTGTATTGTATTGGGTTTATCTGGATCCATTGGAGGAGATTGATTGGTGCCGATCAACTTGCTACCTAAAGCATGGTTTACATCTGATCAGTGGCACAACTTAAATCAGTAACTGAGCCCCACACCTACCATGTGCCATTTATGAAACAGGTACCTTATTATTAATTTGTGAAAGCTGGAGGGTGTGCAGTGCAAAAATAAACTAAGGTACCTAGGAATAACAACGCAGTGTGACTCACTAGGGAAGTGTTACAGTCTGTATGCCGGAGTAATTGCATCTTACACATAGAAGATACAAGATGGACAACTACCCTTTCAATGCTGTCTCTAAGGCACTGACCTTCAAGACCTGTGCAGATATCAAGATGTGGGAAAAACGGCCCAGCCCCCACCAGTCCGGGGCATAGTGCAGGGAGGATGGAAATAATGGCATTGCTTTTGTTTCTTGCTTGTTTGTCATGCTGCCTGTATAGGGCAAAAGAAATCATAGCTGCACAACCGTACAGCTTCTGATTTAACAAGCATTCTTTCTGTGGAGAAACCCAGATTCAGGAGAGCTGAAGCCTGCAAAACTTTATTTCCCCATACTATGACGTAACACCAGGCTTTTACTGCAGTTTTAATGATTGTGGTGAAACAGAGTACAAACTATTGTTTAATGCTATGGTATCAGCCACTTCTGGCTAATGCCTCAGTCACAGGACTGTATGATCACTCGCTATACATTGGCATTGCAGCGTGTTGTAATACCGTAATAAACCGTATAGTGCAATACTGTACTATATTACATATATATAATATGGTACAGAGGTAGCATATGGCGGCACATTCCATAATATAAAGCAGCAGGGGCTCTGTATGCCTCCGTACAGGCTCAGTGCTCATACAAACGGTATCTTTATGACATTTAAGGCCGCTATATCCTCATAGGTATTTGTGCCGACTCTTGTTTAAGGGCTCAGCATTCAACGGCTGCTTGAAATGCAAAAGGGATTTTCAAGTCTTTTTTAGTAATGTGTAAAACATGGGGGTCATCAGGTGGTCTAGCAGAAAACTGCGAGGTCCAGCAGTAAGGGGGCATTCTCAGGTTTCATGCAGACAAAACAATGCCCGCACATGTAGACTAATGGCCTCACAATTTTACCACTGACCAAAACATGCACGAGATGGGCGTTTAGTACGGTCATGTTTTTTGTAACATTTTTATACAGGTTTCACCTTTGGACTATGTTGAACTCAATGGATCTGTTTTGTTAATAAAATGGTTAACAAGGGATGATGTCGGGAATGTTTATTTAAATTGGTTGTCTCACTACAAGGATTGCTTTTTATATTAAAGATCTTGCAAATTCAGGTCACTTTGCAATGTGTGTCCCTTAACATTATCCTACCTATTCCTAGATATCCCCTATTGTATGGGCTGCATCAGCTCCTCGGGTTGATATAGCTACAGACCTGTTCAATCTCTCCTGATAGGCTGTCAGCACTGGTTGCTATAGCTACAGACCTGTTCAATCTCTCCTGATTGGCTATAGCAACCAGTGCTGGAAGCCTAAGACTTGGCTTCTACTACAGCCTATTAGAAGCCAGTAAACACGCCCCTGGATTCAAAATGAAACCAAAAGAACAGGACTGAGTGAGATGAATCAATGTGTAGGCACACCCATTTTAAGGCACAATTAATCAAATCAATCAGGCTCTTGGAAAATAAGTTGGGCAGATCCTCTGACATTTTGGTTTATTTACTATTTGCTTTTTTCACAAAATAAACATTCTGGAGCATATTTACTAAAAACACTGCAATAAGCTGTCCCTCTGATATTACTCTAGAAAATGTAGGAATAAATGTGACAACTGGCTGTTACCATTCCATTTGTCAATAGGTTGTATGTACAGTCTAACAATGACCAATCAGAGCTGACAGTGTCAGACTGTGTATAGGACCTATGTTACAAGCCTGAGTCTTTCAGGTGTTTTAGAATGTATTCCAAGTCAGAAAAATTCTGTTTAAATAGGGACAAGATGGTGAAAAATGTATTTAAAAAAAGTGATATTCGCCTCCCTGTCTTGCACAACTGCTGTTCTGAAGCCCTCTGATGTCCGAAACTTCTACACTTCTGGTGTCTTGTCCCCGCACACAGAAGACGCTTGGACTTTATTGTGAGAAAATGGAGCTTAAGCATCTTCTATGTGTCGGCCCAAGAAACCAAAAGAACAGAGTGGCAGATACCAGGGAGTTTCTGAACCCAAGCACTCACAGATGAGCATGACTTTTTTCTTATTATAAACACTGGTCCTATAAAAAAAAAAATATTAAAAAATAAGTGAAATCCCCTATAAAAGATTAATTTTGAATAGCATTTGATGCCATGCATATTTTTCAGCCATTTTTTTTAAATGAAGAAGCCTATAGAAAATAATTTTGAAAACAATGGCATAGAGCCAAAAAATACACAAAAAGTGAGAAAAACACTGTATACCTCCCTGTTGACCTAAAGCAAACATCTGGCCACAGTGCTTTTTTCCCCCTGCAAAAAGAACAATGTAAAAAAAAACAGGAAAAACACCACAAAAAAGTGGCACTTGTTCTAAAAATGGTAAGTTAGAAACCACTTTTTTTTTTCCTTGATTCATTGTGATAGTCTGAAGTACTTAATAATCCACAACATAGGTATTTCTTACTACATATATCCACATGACTGAAGCCCTAGATTGTGTTACACAACAAATCACACCTCACTGATCACAGATCACATTTCACGCCTTGGGACATAATGAAAAAATAGCATCGGAAACACCAAAGCGAGAGAAAGTGACCAAGTGGAACATCCTTCCCTATAATTTCTCCTTAGATCCCTTTCACCTCTAGGCACACACTCCATTAACCACAGGGGAGACATGTTGGCAGGTGAAGTGGCTCCTCCACAGACTTTACTGCTCAGGAACTTATATTGGTGTCATCTGGTCCTCAGTAAGTATTACTGATCTGTGCACAGTTTTATTAAAAATTCCCAAATTGGTTCAATCCATCACATGAACTGCATAGGGGTTTTTTTAAAAAAAAAAAACACCTTGGAATTATTACGCAATTGAAGTCATTCAAGTTTCAATTAAGATTTGTTTGTAAATTCCTCAAAAAACTACAGTAGCTAAACCATACACCTTAAGGCTAAAATATAACTTTTATTAAGGATAAATAGTAAAAAGGGACCTAAACCAATCCCTAAAAGACCCTCATGAGTACTAGACCTAAGAAAAGCGGGGATACCGCCCTGAAGAAGGGCGACCCCACCCAGGAACCTAAACCTACCAATCCCTAGATAACCCTTAATCTTATAAATACAACATAACACAAATAATAAAATTATAAAGTGTACCAATAGTGAAAAACAACCAAAGCCACCACAAGAAAGAACTAACAAAAACTTATAAACCTAATAGGGATATTACAATTGATAGGCACAATAATATGTGCTATAAACCATATTCAAATAAGTTCCATATACGTTGTAAGCACAGTAATATATGTTATAGACCATATTGATATGGATTTCAGAGAAGTTCCGACGCGTTTCCCCCGGCACATGTGAGTCGGGTTCATCAGGGAACAAACATAGATAAAGGACACAAATATTGTATATAAGTAGACAACATACGTCCCTTGGAAAAATGGCCGGTGATAGATAGCGCTACTTACAGTCCGGTACTAGGATCCGGGATATACGATGCAGAACCAAATGGCAGGTAGGCAGGCATTAGAATGGCAACGTACTGGTTTATATATCATTTAAGATGCTAACTCACCTGAGGCGATACGAGCACGAGTGAAAGGTAACGGCGTCTCCAATAGGACACTGCGCAAGCGCAAGGAATCAATAACGCATGCGCAGATGTAAACTACAATAGAAAACTACCAAAATGGCGATGCTAACCAGCGGGTTAGAGAGCGCAGGCGCAGAGAGCTTGCGCATGCGCAGAAGGAAATTCTGTAAATTCCTCCCCATTTTAAAAATCTGTTTCACTTGATACAATGGTTATCCAGTATCAGGTCTGTAAAGGGCTTGGCCTGTGGAAAGAGTCATTAATATTTCCAGGCACTGAGTAAACAAAGATTTTGAAAAATTATAGGTGAAATTGAAACACAAATTATATTGGAAAGTTTTAACTAAATAAATAAGCTTTATGCACATAAAAGAAACATTCATTCATTCATACTATACACAGTGCCAGTTCTTTCAGTGAAGGACGTTAGGGCTACGTTCACAGTTTTCTGTTCCATCACAACAAAAGGCGTCTGATCAACCCCACAGACTATAGAGGACTCCATTGAGTTTCCATTATGGTGCCTGTTATTTGAATGGACAAAATACTGCTGCATTTGGCACTATTTTTTTACGTCTTCTTTGATGGTGCCTACAATGCAGAACAGCTAATGCAGATGTGAAGTTGCCTAACACAGGACGATCCTAAGAGAAGCAAGCATCACCTACTAAGTACTTACACCCAACTACCCAAAGATATTTGAAATACTAGTCAGGAGACGATAGAGGCCACACACTTGTTCCCCAGGTAGTATAACACTTGAAACATTTATCTTAGAGCTTCTCTTTAAAAGTTCTCATCAGTTTATATCTGTTCAGGGAAAGCATATCAACCAATATGGCCACCATTACTGTTTCCTGTATCCAGCTTCACCAGAGTCCGGCAGGGTAAATCTTGATAAGGGCGTCAATGTTATGTCTCTGAATCACTTGCAAGATGTCTAAGAAGCTTTGGAAAAGAAGAGACAATACTAGTATGGGTTTTCTCTAAGAAACATGTAATAAAATCTGTTTTTTACTGGTGATTTTTATTATAATTATCATCATCCCTTTAGGAGCAAACTGAATGTAACATTGGTATAGTCCTAAATGTAAATTAAAATGACATGAAGGCTCTGTTCACATAAGAATTTCAAGTCAAAATTCACGTAGATTCCATCTTGAAATGCTCATCTAAAACCAAATGTAATCAATTCCCATTGTCCTCAACAGAAAATATGCATTGTAGTTCATAAAACGCGTATTTTCAGTTGTCAGCTTTTCGCCTTAAAAAATACTTAGAACATGTTTATTCTTTGGTCGTATTCCACGTGAAAAACGTGTGGAAATTTACTACTGATGTCAATGAGGATGGCTAAAAACCTTGTGTATAACACACCCAAAACATTTTTATATGGTTTTTAATGCTGATCCTCATCCAAAACCACATATGAATGAATGGGACTTTTTTCTGACTGTAAACTACAAGTAAAAAAACAACTCTAAATCCACAAGCAATAACATGTGAACTACTCATTGAAGTGGACCGTATTGCCGGAGAGCTCTGGATTGGCAGCAGTGGGGGACAGGTATGTAACTATCAGTTCTTTTCTTTTTTGTCCACACTAACCCCTATGTCTTGTGAAATATTTTAGTGGAAAGCCTCTTTAACCCCTTAAGCCGAACGCCTGAAAAGTAGTTAATGACCAGAACATTTTTTTCGTTTTTGCCTCCATGCGTTTCAACTGTTGAAACTTTTTTATTTTTTCAATGACGCAGTTGGATGAGGCCTCATTTTATTCGGGACAAGTTTTCCCTTTATGGGGGAATATTTTAAAGTTCACTCATAGATAATTGCAGTTTTTTTTTTTAATTTTTAAAAAAAAAAAAATGTTTTTTTTTTTGTTTTTTTTTTCCCCACCATTCACAATTTCAAAAATGTAAAAATTGTTAGTTTAAATTTTTACAGGGCCCTTTTTACGGTCGGTGGGGGGGTTCCCAAATATGTTTTGGGTTTTTTTTTGTGTGTGAAATTTTTTTGCACAATTTTTTTAATTAAATATTTATTTTTATTTTATTAAATTTAAAATTTTTTTATTTTTTTTTGTTAAAAATTTTTTATGGGGGTTTTTGTATTTTTTTTTTTACCCCCATAAAGGGAAAAAAACTTTTTTTAAAATTTTTTTTAATTTTTTTTTTTTTCCCAATTATTTCAATTTATTTTACCCATTTTTCATTATGCAAATTTACTTTGAAAATTTGGGTTGCCCCAGTCGGGACAAAAGGAGTTGTTTAGGACAGAACACAGTGCGCCCAAATCATGGCTTTCTTACACGGGAAAAACCTGGGGCCATGTTAGGTCCCCGAGTGACTGTGAAACCCGGTCCCTGAGCTCTGTCGGGTAAAACCGGGGTTTTTTCCGATCACCGGACGAGGAGGGGCCCCCTTTTTGATTGCGCTGCTGTACCCGCACCCCGAAAAAAAAGGGGTTTTTAAAGAATCGGGTTGCGGGGGTTTTTCCCCCCGCCCCCCGATCCCTTGTGGACATGCTTGGGACCCGGGGCTGTTTTAGCACAACCCCAATCCCAGCACAATTGCGGCCCCCGGGGGTGGGCCCCCGCAAAATCCGTGTCTCGCAGGGGACGTCTAAAGAAGTCGCTGGGGGGGAACGAACGCCCTTTGGAAAAAAAAAAGGGCCCCCCGTTTAAAGCGGGGGGAACGGTCGTTTAAGGGATTTAAAAGGGGGTTTTGCCCACAATTTTAATTTTGACGGGGGATCCCCCAAAAAAGGGGTTTAATTTATCACTTTGTAAATATATGTGATTACAAAAAGTGGAAACCCCTTGGTGCATACAGCATTGCCAGCCCCCCTTAGTTTCTGACATTTTTACATTACACACGACCAGGACACTTGAAGGAGTGTTCTAGCCGCGCTTGCGTTTTTGGGCACTTCTTATTGAAAAAGGGGAACATGAAAAAAAGTTTGGGGGAATGGGGAAAAAAGTCCCGGGGTATGAGGCTTTTCGGGTTATAGAAAAAATCCATGGTTTTAATGTAATTTTTTTGGGGTAAACTTTGCAGACGCCCCCCTGCTTCCTGGCTCTTTTGTCCCCCCTCCCTTCCCCCCCATGAAAATGCTTGCGAGTTTTCTTTTCCCCTGGGGCAAGTAAGAGGTAAAAAATCACTTTTTGGCCAAAACCCCCTTTAAGTATCACCCTGTGAAGGGCCCTTCTATATCGTGACATCTTTTTAAATTTTCTTCTTCTTTCATTTGGCTAAAACTTCCTTTCCCCAGTTTTCTCATTTTACTTGTTCATTATTTTGTTTAGGATTGCCCCTGCTCCTATGTTCTGTGTATTACTGGGGTGTTCATGGTTTCCCCACACCCCCAAAACCTGTTTTGTTGGTCTTTTCTAAGAAAGAAAAACCCTCGTTTGAAATTCTTGTACATTCTTTAAAATGATAAAATTCTGTCTGTCTAAAATTACCACTAAAATTTGGGATCCCTTTTATGGGGTTTAGGAAAGTTTTCCCAATGAATTTTAACAATAAAAAACAGTATGGCGAGGGAAATACCCCCAAATACTGACGAAAAAGGGTTTTTTTTAAAATGAATGGTATTCCTAGGAAACTTTTGGCCAGGTTTCTAAGTGCTAAAATTTTCCTATTTAAAAAAAGAGGCAGTAAAAAAAAAAACTAGGCTGCAGATCATAAATTTTTCAACATATTGGTTCTTCAGGAAAAATTTTCCCAAAGTCAGGTTGAAAAAAAAAAGGGGGGGATTTTTGCAAAAACCCCCAAAAAGGGGAAAATTTTTGGGGGGAGGGGGTTTAAAATCCCCCAGATTACAGGTTGGCAAGTCTGATATTTGCAGCGTTTTAAAAAAATGTAAAATTTTTTCTATGTCAATCTTTTACCCCAAAAATTTATAAATAGGAAAAATTTTACCTATATTGTATCTTTAAAAAAATTTTTTAATCCATTTAAAATAATTCCCTTTTAAAATAAACATGATATCCCTTTTTAAATATTTAAAATGCTTAAAAGAGGGGCCTGTGGCATCTCCCAAAATGTCTGTATTGGTAAATCTTTGTGGGTCTGTTTAAAAAAAAATTTGGAGCATTTCTCATATAAAAATCTGTGTTGTGCGGTTCCCCTGTTTTTCCTTTTTAGAAAAAAAAATGTGAAAACTGTCAGTGGGGGGTACCAAAACCCCGTTTTTTAGGGAGTGTGTCCTTGCCACCACTTTGGGCGGGAAAGTCCCAAACTCGCCCCCGCCAGTTTTTTGGTCTAATTTTTCGCCCAAAAAACCCCTTTTTTACGCCAAAATTCTTTTTTGTAAATGAACTGTCGTACACCAAAAATAGGCGCATTTTATGGTCTGGGCACAAACACTTTGTTATGGCCTAAAAATGGTGCACTGTGCGCTCATGTCGCAATATGCTACCAATGGAGGCGCATTATCAGACCATGTATGGCCCCCGGTCGGGTCAATGCGCCTCGTATGGCGACATTACATATACTTAGCAATTGATAGCTATGCGCGCAGTTGCGCAATTGCGCTTTTTTAGATGCAATGCGCCTTTTCTGCGACAATGTGCCTTGTTAGGCGATTAAGTTTCTATGGAAGGTATACGACGGCTGTTGTTTTTAGAAAAGTATGGGACTTTCCAGGCGCACTTTTACCACTGATTTAATGCGCCTAAAGACCATTAGTTGCCAACTTTTCGAAAATGTAGAAAAAGCAGAGGAGGACTTTAGTGGCGGCAGGACACGCCCATCTTGTTCGGAATGCCAAGCCCCTTCAAAAGCCACACCCACTCCACCTAACTGCGCATAACGGCTTGGAGAAAGCCTAGGTAGATGCCTTATGCCAGGTAGCATGCTTATGAGCCAGTAGTTAGCCCCCATAGTAACCAGGTAGTGGCCCCTTACAGGCCGGTAGATGCCCCCTTTGTAAGCCAGAAGTAGATTCGGCGTCTGTAGCCAGGTAAGAGACACAAATTTGTAGCTAGGTAGATGCCCCCTTTGTTAGCCCAGGTGAGTGCCCCCATCCTTTGTTAAGCCAGGTAGGTGCTCCCATTGTTAGCCAGTGTATGTGCCCACATTGTTAGCCAGGTAGTGCCCCCAATTGTTAGACAGGTAGTTCGTCCCCCAGTGTTTGCAGGTTAGTTGCCCCCATTTGGTTGCGAGGTAGTGCCTCCCAACTTGGGTTGCTCCAGCTTGTGGCCTCCAATTGGTTGCCAGGTAGTGCCCCCATTGTTAGCCAGGTAGTGGCCCCCATCTGGTTAGCCAGATAGTGCCCCCCATGCGGTTAGCCAGGTAGTGCCACCCATCTGGTTTGCAGGTAGTGTCCCTCTGTTGCCAAGGTAGTGCTCCCCCATCTAGGTTAGGCCAGGTAGTGCCCCATCTGTTAGTGTCCAGGTAGTTCGCACCCATTGTTAAGGCAGGTAGTGCCCCCATTGTTGCCAGGTAGTGCACTCCATTGTTGCCAGGTGAATGTCCCCATTGTGTGCTTGGTAGGGGCCCCCTATGTTGCCAGGTAGTCGCCCCCATCTGATAGCCAGGTGTGCCCCTCCAATCTGTTAGCCGTAGTGCCTCCCTCTGTTGAAGGTAGTGCCCATCTGTTAGAGGTAGTGCTCACCCCATCTGTTAGCCAGTAGTGCCCCCAGTCTTCCCCCCCCCCCCCCCCCGGCCCTAGCAAGGTAGTGCCCCATTGTGCCAGGTAGTGCCCGCCTTTGTTTGCCAGGTTGTGCCCCCTCTGTTTGGCCATGTAGTGCCCATCTGTTGCCAGGTCCTGCCCCCATTGGTTGCAGGTCGTGCCCCCATCTGTTTAGCCAGGTAAGTGCCCCCATCATGTTAGCCAGGTAGTGTCCCCATCTGTTAGCAGGTGTGCCCCCCTCATTGGTTAGCCAGTAGTGCCCCATCTGTGTCGCCCAGGTAGTGCCCCCATCTGTTGCCAGGTAGTTGCCCCTTTGTTGCCAGTTAGTGCCCCCCTTTGTTGCCAGTAGTGCCCTCTCTGTTAGCCTCAGGTAGAGCCGCCCCATAGAATACGCTAATAAAGTATGAAATAATAGAAATCCACTTACCTTACCAGGCTCCTGCAGCGCGGCCAAAGCTCCTGCCGATCTCTTCAGCGTGAGCAGGGGAAGTGAGAGCAAGCGCGGGTCACTCACGATTGAGTCCGCGCGGTCACTTCCCCCTGCGCAGGCTGCAATGTATCGTGCGGCGCAAACACACGGCAGCGTGTATACAGGGGGAGGAGGGACTGGTGGGAGCGAGATCTCCTCCTGCTCACTTCCCCGCACAGTGAGAACCGCGGTGCGGGTGAGCGGACGGCGCTGCTGCGGACCAGCTTCACCCGCCTGTCGGAGCGGCCCGGCGGCGCAAAAGTAGAGCGCTCACACAGCGCTACCTTGCCGCGGCCTCCTTGTCGTAATTTTAAGGACCCCCGCCGACTGTGGCGGGCGGGTGGCAATGTCAAACTCCCCGGAGGGCGGGAGGGGACCCAAATAGCGGGACCCCCCCGCCTAGAATAACGGGAAGAGTTGCCTAATGATGCCTAAAACTGGCATGGATACGCCACTTTTCGGACATGTCTTCCCAAGTCTGTCAGCACTGATAGGACAATGTCAGACTGTGCCGTGACATACCCCTAATTGATAACACCCAGCTGACACCAGATTCATAATACCCCATTTCTACGAGGAATAGTCAAGAATGGAAACTGCATCAACACGCAAAGATGCTGCAGGATTGCTATTTCACAGGGAACACAATTATTTGGTCAAATAGACATATCAGAAACGGCCACTGGTTCTCTACGAGTGTCGGTTAAGCTAGGATGTTAAGGTTTCAGCGTGCTTTTTAGAACATAAAGGGAAGATTCCAGGCCACAGTTTGGAACGTAAGACACTTCCATTTGTCACTACAGAATAAAATAAACGTTGATGTGTACAGAATAAATGACGTTTTCTTTCCAGCAGCGCCTTCAGTGAGTCATGCTAACCCCTGGCTCCCATCCTTTCATCCATTATTTAAGCATGAGGTTTTTTTGAGCGCCCTCATGTTGGGTCTCAGATAGAACAAAGTGGATGAAGTACAATCATGGCACGATTGGATTTACGTCAAATATCCACTAATTACTGCAAACCTTAATGTGCAGAACTGTACGCACGTGGTGTGAAGTATTCAACACTCGTTCTAGGTCTTAAGAAGGTGTTAGGTATATATGCTCGTTTCATGACGATATTGCTAAGGGCCTAAGAAATAAAGACAATCTATATTTCAGGATACCTGCTGATAGGACGATGGGAATTTTCCATGCAATCCCAAGGTTCAGCTGTCATAAAACAAACTCTGCAGGATTCATTTTATAAAGCAAGCAGAGCTGGGGCGTATGGAGAAAACGCCCTGTGCCATGAACAGGGAGATTGTTAATCAAGACGCGGCAAGAGACTGTAACTGACATTGTTTTAAATTTTAAAAAATACTTTTTTTGCACCCCCGTGGATTACAGGCCTTAGTCCAGCTTTTAGTACAGATGCAGCAGAGCTGAGGTTGTCAAATTTCATAACCCATTATAATATAATAGGGGGAGATTTATCAAAACTGCGCCACCTTGATACATTCCTCCCAGTGTGTGGTCAGCTTCCTACTGGACTGAAAGGTATAATCCGCAGCAGAATACAGCAATAGGCAAGTGGGGGGCATTTTGCAAGTCTCATTCACATGCTGCAAAAGGTTTCTGCACAGAAATTGGCCTGTGATGTTGAGTTTTAAAACTCTTAAAGGGGTTTTGTCGAGGACGCGAGGCTCTTAGTTCTGATTAGAAGTAATGTAAACAGAAGCCAGCTGAGCTATAATAGAAGAGAGAGAGGACACAGTCAGTAGCACAGAGCTGCATATAGGGATCGTGTGAAATGTTCAACTTCATATAATCAAACTTCAACTAGTGGATTCTGTATACAAAAAGACAGAACACCTTTCTCTCCACAACAGCTTGACAGCTTCTTCAATGTTCACTTAGTCATCAGATAAAAGCAGGGATTCTACTCAGATAATCCACACTACAACTAGTGTTTCTGTTTGACACAAAACCAAACATATTTATACCCCGGTGCCTTGAAGCTTTCTTCAGCTCCCTCTCAATAGACTAAGAAGTCGTGCTTTGCGCAAGCGCAGGGCCTGGGCACAAGCAGCTCTTGTCAGGTCGTTATCTAATAGAAGCTGTTTATGTAACTAAGGGAAGGTATAGCTGACTGGTAGCTCTTCCAGGCGTGCAATTTTTTGTTAATCACATATACTTTTAGTAGATGTGATTAATACCATTTTTGGAGGATTCTCGCTACCATCTGTCAACATTCAATTTCGTGGCTAAATTAAAACTTTAAAGCTCGCTGTTCTGTTTAGGCCCCGATTAACACCACATTTATGGAATCCCCTTCGGTAGTAACCAGATGCAATGTATCCAATGGATACTCTTGGGTGAGGGGACTGTGATTTAGGTGCCATAAGGATGAATCCTGCATGAGTACAGATGTTAGTGCTCCATTTGGATTGAATTTTTTTAAGGTAATGCTTCAGATTCCATGAACAGAGGCCATAAACATTACAGAGCACATTTATTAAGGCAGCTTAGTCAGAAAAAATAATGGTGTGCATCCTTTACACCACAGTGATTATGTGTTTTAGCCAGTTTCTAGATATTTCTGTGCCTTGTCTGTCAAACTGGTTTCGGTTCTGGTAAAAGGGACGTGGCTTTGTGTGCAAAAATGTGTCAAAATTTTGGCACAGTTAGTGGCATAAGGTAAGTGAACTAATAAAAGGTGTAAAATTAGACTAGACTGTAATCATGCCACCAATTATTACACTATGATACATGTATGCTGCATTTGTTAGGACTGTCTAGGCCTAAGTTTCACTGTCTAAGCACCTGTTTTCACGGCACAGGACAAATACCAGTCGGTTTTTGTGCCGTGCACACGGCCGCGGGGGGGGACTGCTTGTCTCCGCGATGAGTGGAGAAAAGCCCTCCCCCTTCACATTCACTTGTTCATATTCCGTCCAAAAACCGGACAGAAGAATGTGCGTGTGGAATGTTTTTTGGGTCGCCTGTGGCCCATGTAAAAGTTTGCGGACGGTTTTTTCAAGATGGTTTGGCAAAACCGCAAACCGTCTTGAAAAAAACCGTCAGCGAACCGGTGCCATGGGGACATGGCCTAAGAGTTGGACAATATTGATAAATCTGTCCCAATGTGAATAGGAACTTGAACCTAGATTTCAATCCTTCTAATGTAGCAGAGGTAAAATCTGCAGTGAATTTGCCACAAAATCCTCATGAATTTGTTCTAGTCACTACCATTTTGAGGTAAAATCCTTCCCAAAGAAATCCAATGCATATAGACCTACCCTGAGCCTGTTGAATTGTCTTTATTCATGTTTAAAAGACTACACTAATTACGCAACCCCCAGAAATATTAACTAAAAAAATTCATATACACATGTAGTAGTCTGAAATCCAGCCTGTTGTAACATACAGACATTCTCCAGAATTAGTCATACGCATGAAAAGCTGTGCTTTGGGTGCTTTTACACGGAGCTTTTTGGTGCGTTTTTTTGATGCATTAATTGCTGTGCCTTTCTGCACAAAAAACGTATCAAAAAACGCATCACAAATGCATCAAAAATGCAGCTGCGTTCTTAGGAGCATTTTTGGATGCATTTTTTGTGCAGAAAGGCACGCTCCATGTGAAAGCACCCTTATTCTTCTTGGACTTTCATTCACTTTCATCAGTGACCTGAATACTACAAAATAATGAATGCTGCAAACGTTTTATTCCCTGTGGCCATCTCAGACTACAGTAGCCTAATTAAAATCATACATGACCTGAAATATGGGATTTTTGTTACAGGGCAGTGCGTGTTGATGCGAGAGTGGTATAAAAGAGCAGGAAATCGCTTTTCCACAAATCTGAACAATGGGTCAGAGCAAAGTGGGCCTGGATAACATATTAATCTAATTTATTGCTCCACCACATTTTTAGAACATGCTTTGAGCTGATCAGCCATCGGCTGTGGCTTGTTTCTTCTATTTACCACCAAAAATAAAGTATATAAAATAGAAGCCACGGTGTATTGATCCCGTATGATATACAGTGGTCATATTGCATGACTAATCCTATTTACCAATTTGTTCTGGTCTCTTATACATTTTTACTATTGCTTTACTAAGTACTTGGACCATTGACAGGAAGTGTTAATAGGTATTTATAAAATACAAAGTGCTTCAAATAATAAACATTCAAATAATGCAAGCAAAATGTAACCAAATGACAGCATGCATAAAAATCGGAGAAAAAATATGTAATACTATGCACATACATAAAAACTGCTACTCGACAATCGTTCTCACATACAAACATTAAAAAATAGCCAAAGAATTTAAAATCTAGCCGGCAGGTGTCGGTTCACAAGACATAAATCACACGGTTTGCTATCTAATCTGGACAGAGCTAAGAAATGTACACTAACATAACAATAATCTTTAGATACTATCTTCCATACTATATGCACAGATGTATAGCTAGGAAAGCGGGGCACTAATAAGTCATTATTACCTGGCTAGGGTATTTGGATACAGGGCTAAGCCTTTGGTCTAGGACCGTGATAGAAAACCCAGCAATGACTCTAATCCAATGGATCAATGTGATCACGAAATATAAATCAGTAAATCTGTTCAACTAGTTTAATGAAACAGTAAATGGACATACTCAGCTCTGCTACATCTGTCCTGTAATCCAAGACACCTATTAAAAGACCAGTGTAGCCCAGAGGATGGCACACAGGCTCCTCTTCCATGATATTGGGGTCAATAGTTTTGAAGTTTGTGACAGGGATGAACAAAATAAGCTCCTCTTATATGAAAAGAGCTGGCAGCTTGAATCCTGGTCCAGACAGGAAACTTGAGTTCTTGAAGTACTTTCTAATAAGTACATATGTAAACGAGTCACATTTTCCAAGCCCAGCTGTCTGAATGAGACTTTCTTTGTCTCACACTTTTCCTTAAAAGCTGTTAAGTTTGTGTAAAAGTCTCAGTGTCAATGATTCCAACCTAAACATCCGGAGTATCTGTGTCTGGGGGATGGACAGGGAGAATGCAGACATTTGTGTGGACTGCAGGACACTGCCCCCCATTCAGTGGCAATCTGCTATTCTGGCTACCCTATGTGCATGCAATGTGCTCCTACCTCTCTTTTCTTGTGCCATGGTGTCCAAGATTCTGTAGATTCTAAGTTCCCCTCAATGAAAGTAGACAGCTTGCAGATCCACAGCTTCCTTCCCTATTAGCGGACACACTTTCCAGATAGCAAAGTCTTTGGCTCAGGTTCTTGTTAAACTGATCAAGTTTGAAAATGCTGCTCTCCTCCCTCCCCGCTGGCTCACTCCCACCCCCATCCTCTTGTCAAGACTACCCCCTCCTCCCAGGATTGACTGTATATCCAGCCCACTGCCTGAATCTGTCCCTTCAGTGGCCTCAGAGAAGAGGAAAAACAGACAGGCTACCAGGACTAGTCAGTGACCACCAACAGTCTGTTACTGTAGCACACAAATGCAGCTTCTGTGTCATTAGCTCTGTACTGTACTGACCTAAATAACTTCAGTTCTGCAACATATGCACTAGTTAGAAATAGGCTGCCAGCCGTCAATTAATGTACATGATGAGATGTATTTACATAGTGCTGTTATATTCCATAGCGCTGTACAGAGATTGTCATCATTCACACTGGTCCAGGTCCCCACTGGGGCTCACAGTCTAAATTCAAGATGAACCTATCAGTATGTTTTATGGAGTGTGGGCGAAACCGGATTACCCAGAGACTGACATAAACACATGGAGAACAGACAAACTCCTTGCAGATGAAATCCTTGGTGGGATTTGAATCCAGGACCCCAGTACTGCAAGGTAAAGGCACTAACCACCATGCTATAATCTGGAAGGGACATGGCATTTTTAGGGCATGTCCCCACGGCCAGTATTTCAGCCAGTTTTGCAGACTGTTTTCCGTTTTGAAAGCCGTCTCTAAACCATCTGTCAAACTTTATCACGGATCTTAATGGAAAATCCGTGCAGCGGTCCCCACAGCACGGATTTTCTACCGGACGTTTTTTTAAGACCGACGGCGGTCCGCAAAACATTGAACATAAAAGACAGACGGTCTTCCATAAGTCTGACAAGTGTCCCAACATGGCTAACAAATGGTGACTACGGTTATTAACTCAGGGGACACAATAAAACGGAAGACCCCGCATGTGCATCTAAATGAGTTACTTGTTAGGTTGTTTTGCATGGGGGGGGGGGTTATGGGGAAAATATAACATGAGAAAAGGGTATTGTCCTAAAGATTGTTATGGTTTGCGGTCATGAAGGAATTGTTCATTATATTGACACTGTAGATCTATGTTCAGTCGCTATGTACATGTAATTCTAAATAATATTTGTTATTGTGATCTCTTTTGGACAAACCCAATAAAACATATATATATATAAAAAAAAAAAGAAAAGAAAACATTGAACATGTTCATTCTTCCGCCCAGTTTTTGGCCGGAACATGAACCTGTCAATGCGAAGGGGGAGGGCAAACTGCTGAGAAAAGCCATCCCCCTGCGGCCGTGTACACGGCTCCAAAGCACAGCAAATGACCGGTATTTGCTGTGTGCCATGGGGACATGCCCTTAAAGTTTTAATTGAAGTTACTTCAGATTTCAATGGGTTTGTTTTAAATACATTACAGTTTACAACATATAGATTCAAGGAATATGATATTCTTATATAAAGAAGGAAAATTATGATAGAATATTATTTTTACATTACTTATATAGTCCCAACACACTCAGTCCCTGTCTCTAGGAGCTCGTAATATAATCTCTTTATCTCAGACACAAATCAGGACCAATTTAGAAAACGAAGGATGTTTTGTCCCTTGTTGCTGGTATCTGGTTGGAACACCATGAAATATGGTAGCCCAATGGACATCATGGCAGGCCCATAAAGAAGAATAGTGCAAACACAGGAGAACATGTATGAAAACATTTTTCCAGAGCACTATATGAAATAAATAGGGAGCTCGAATTTGTTGCTATGGGCAACAATAAAAGTCTCAGAGCTAGACCGTTTTCATGCATGTGTGGCTCATAGTCTTAGATCAACAAAACTTGCTCTAGTTCCCCACATTATATGCTATATGTTTGGGATGCAAAAATATGGTCTACCACACTTTTGTATTCGGCACATAAGGTGAATACTGTGGGGAAATTGAGCAATTGTAATCCAAAAGAGACTTAATTTGCTAAAGGCCCACCAGGGTATTATTTTCAGTACCCCGATAGATACCTTCAACCGAGGATAAAACGGCATATGAACAGTCCTTAATTTAGTTATCTCTATGTTTTTAAATGCTGGAAAAAAGTCACAAAAACACAGGAAGAACTTATGAACTCCATGCAGAGATTGGTCAGATCTGAACCCAGGACCCCAGTCCTTCAAGCAACTGTGCTACCCATTGAGCCAATACACTACCCACAGAAGTATACATAAAGGGGGCCAATAAAACTGCATTAAAAAAGGTTTTGGCTGAAGTGATGGTATATTTCTAGAAAATTACTTAATTTACTGTTTGGTGGAGGAGCCCCACCAGTCATCAGCACTCTGATTCAGAGAAATTCTGGTATCCCAAAGGACAGCTCTCCACTGATCATAAAGCAGTGACATAACGCATTATTATCCCTCTACTTCTAATGATAAGTGATAACCCTTTTGAAAGGTTTCTTTCAGCTGGATAGCTAATGGGAATCATTTAAAACACCCATTGTGAGCACTCATTAAAGGGGTTGTCCACTTCTTGAAAAAAAAAAAAAAAAAGGGAGTATAAAAAAACTTATACTCACCTTCTCCCACTCCTCGGTTCTACCATCTTTCCGGTGTTCTGTTGTCATTCTTGAACTTCCACATTGGCACATCACTGCTACAGTGGTCACGTGCCTCTACTTGACATGAACGTCTGGAACCGTTCTCTTCCGAATGATGATGTAAATCAGAAGCACAATACCTTTAGCTGAAAGAGCCATCATGTACTTTATAAGTGTGCAAAGTCTGTTAGTGTACAGGTAAATATATCCTTGTATGAAGTTGCAAATGTAATTCACAGATTTTTTTCAGTTCTGTTTTGCACTTGAGCTGATTAAGGTTTTACTTATGCAACTAATTACCCAGCATATTATTCCTAAAGGATTGCAACAATAAATATGGAGAATGATAATAATAAAACCAGCGGTGGGAAGTCTGGTTAGTTCTATTGATATAGTAGCACTAAACTATTTCAGCACCCGGTGTTACAAACTACTTTATGGGATTCATAATTGTTTGCAGGTTAGTGTCACATTTTAAAAATCTGAGATGGAAATACAGTAGTTTAACCTGCAATGTTTCCCATCAGATGATGCTCCCTACCAAGAGGGAAGAATATGATAAGATGATGAGAAGCATTACCTTTACGGTCTTAACAATATTAAGGGCCCCTGGGCAAAGTAGTGCACTGGGCCTTGCCCAAGCATATGACATCACACCAGGTCATGCCTCTAACCACACCCATGCTTATGACATTATACCAGGTGACGTCTCTAACTACACCCAAGCACACGACATCACACCAGGCTATGCTTCCAACAACCCCTAAGCACACTCCTAACTCCAATCCCACCTAATTAAGGTTAACTTCCTCCAGCAGACCAGCACCAAAACAACTGTGTAATTTAAATAGATTTAAATTATATATATTTTATAAATGAATATACAAATTGCTATAAAACAATTTTACAAGCATGGTCATAACAGTTCCCAAATAATAGCACTAAACAAGGAGCAAAATATTATTACCATACTGTTACTGAACAAACAAGTACATGTATAGAAAGCCAAGATTATCAGTAATACCACTGTACGAAGAAAAAATTATACTGCCACACCATGACCACATATTGCTTTTACAAGGTGACTGAATAGTAGCATCATACTGCTTCTGAATAAAAACCATTACAGTACAGTTGTATCCAGTGACTCATAGGTGACAGCTTCTATGATGGAAGTGGTTTTCTTTCCCCATTTTTTTCCTCATCTGGCCCATAACAACTTTTTCCCGCCATTGCTTGCATCTGCAGAATTTTCCACCCAAACATCTTAGATTCCTCCCTTTTCCAACACTTTTCTCTACTTATTCTCCCATTTATAAAAAAAACTACCCACCTGCAAAGCCCCAAATGGTAATAAATAACACCCTTGGTGCTCCACATAGTAATAGTACCACCAATAAAAGTACCCCAGACAGTTATAGGGCCCCCTCATTGTAGTCTTCTCCTGTGCTTGCATACACTAGGTAGTCCCCAAATTAGGTATGCAGACAGAAGGCATATCCTTCCTATTAGTTAGGTAGGCTTGCTCCCCCATTCAGTAATACGTAAGTAAGCAAGCCCCCATTTGGTAGGTAGGCAGATCCCCCATTAGGTAGACAGGTAAGTCACCAGTAGGTAGATAGGGCTACTGATAAGTAAAGTCTCAGTTACGGATGAAGCTAAATTTAAATTGTCCGTGATATCACAGCTTTGTGTGTTATATATTTTTAGATCAGTAAAAAGCCATTCAAAAGCATTGAAAGAGTTGTCATACCTTTCTGTGCCATTATATCATGATGCGTTGGGTTTATTCTTATGTATATCTGCAGGTATGCAGGGCACTAGGTATGTCAGAGCCTAGGTAGGTCATGTCCCCATCTTTAATAATTGAACATTCAATTGGAACAGAAAGATAGAAAGTAAAACTCCCCTCTCATAGCCTACGACAGCCTGCAGCCTACAAGACTAATTGGTGAGACAGGGAGCCGATGGTGTCTAAAGTGTTCCCAGGACATACCTCCAACCGATTCGGGCCCTTAGGGCATGTCCCCACGGCACGGGTTTTCGGCCGGTTTGCGGTTTTTCAGACCGCCTGAAAAACCGGCCGAAAATTAGCACAATTGTGCTCTATGCAAAACCTGTGCAGCAGTCCCCACTGCACAGGTTTTGCCGTCGGACGGTTTTGCCGCCGGCGCTCCGCTCAGAAAACATTGTAGAAGCACAATCTTCCGTCCGGTTTCCCGACGGAAGATGTGCTTCTCATGGGAGGGGGAGGGCTGTTCTCCGCTCATCGCGGAGAAAAGCCGCCCCCCCCCCGCGGCCGTGGGGACGGGCGCAAAACAGGACAAATACCAGCCGGCAAACCGGCCGGTATTTGTCCTGTGCCGTGTAAACGCGCCCTTAGACTCCTGGCGCCCCCAGAAGCTGCGTAGTCTACCCAATGGATAAGACAGCCCTGCTTTTGCCTAATGAAAGCATGCAAAAATAAATCATGGTAATAATGGGTCAATATAAATTGAGTTTGAGTTCCACCAGCCCAAAATGTCCAGGACATTATAGAGGGGTAGACAAGGTCCTCGGTTTTTCAGTCTAATTTTTAAAATACTTTTTAAGAAATTGGATCTCTTTGTTTTTATTCATCCAAATAGCAAATTACACTAAAAAAAAATAGTTGGTTATGATCGGGTTAAATTGTTTCATGTCAAGACTGATAAAACGGGCTCCTACTGAATGCCAAAAATGGCTATCTACAAAAGAAAAACTCTGATGTCAGCATTATTCCACATACAGACAATATTCAGATTACTATACTGTACATTTTAGAAGACTCCTTTATATATATATATATATATATATATATATATATACACACACATATATAAATATATACACACACATCTAACAATATATATATATATATATATACATACACACACACACATATAGATATACACACATGTACACACACACACATATATATATACACACATGTACACACACACACATAAAAATTTTACACCATGACACCACACATATAAATATAACCCCAATGTACACACACACACATATATATATATTTTAATATATCCCATTTTAAAAATTTTATTATATAAATATATAATATATATATATATAAATAATCAAACCATCATAAATGCAATGTTGAAAAGTTAAAAATGCTTAACAAGGTACCTAGAATCTATTGTCTTCAGAGACACATCCCCACTTTACAAAATGATCCTTAAAAACATAAATGCAGACTAAATGGCCATCATTACATATGGCTGTAATTACACATCATGCCACAATCTGTTATTATCTAATCTTCGCAATGCGGCTCAGCTGTCACTTAACCACATTGCAAAACATCCATTATTCATGTGGCCTAAAATACAGAAAAGTATAATATATCCCTGAATGGTCTCCATGCAGGCACACGAATATCTTCTGCTGCTAATTTTATTTTATTCCTTTCAAGTGTCTGTTTAATCGTTTATTTTCTTTAACAGGGATTTTCTGAGATTACAATATTGATAGATTATCCTTTGGATAGTTCATCAATACCAGATTGGAGAGTTGCTGTGGGCACTTTCCCCAGCAACCCAACCGATCCGCTATGGTCTCTTTCAGGTCTACATTAATCTGTACACTCAGTAAGGCATTACAGCCTTATCCCATTCAAATAAATTGACACCTACTTAAAGGGGTTGTCTCACTACACTGATTCATTTTACTTCAGTCCTGTCTTCTTGGTTTCACTTTGAATTCAGGGGCATGTTTACTGGCCTCCAGTAGGCTGCAGTAGAAGCCAGGTCTATAGCTATAGCAACCAGTGCTGGCAGCCAATCAGGATAGATCAACCAGGTCTGTAGCTATAGCGACCTGAGGAGCTAATGCAAACCATCAAGATAATGTTAATGGACACACATTGCAAAGTGACTTGTTTTTGTAAGATCTTTAACATAAAAAGCAATCCTTGAAGTGAGACAACCCCTGTAATGTACTGTGTGTGGAACAGTGTGAACAATGAAGAGGCTGCAGCACTCACAAACAATTCAAACAACCGATTGGCAGGAGTGCCGAAAGTCAGCCCTTTGCAGATCTAATATTGATAGTCTTTCCTCAAGGAAAAGGCATGTATAACACTTGGGTTAATAAATCACACTTTTCTCTTTAAATATTACTATTGTGCTGCTTCAGATTTTCCCTGCTTTTCCTCATGAATAGGCTATCAATATGCTACTGTTGGCAAACCTCTCTAAATTAGGAAACAAAAAAAGATCTCCATGCTAGATATATTTTGAAAGTAATTTATATACCTCATGTGTATAAGGACAGACATATCTATGTCATATCCCACAGTGCTGGGTTTCCCCAGGTCACTGTTGATCAGTGACAGCACAAGGTTGCTGAATGCTAGCCAACATTGTCAACGGTTTTTGAGAACCAGGTTCATCTTAAAATTAAAGGGGTTGTCTGGCCGATAATAATAATATTACTATTACTGAAAAAGAATCAGATTTTATCTCCTCCTCATGGAACCTGTTATTGACACATAGAATAAAGCTAGGAATACATGGTCAAGAGGACATAAGCAGGGACCTGGCAGAACAGTGGCACCACAATATCAGACAAGTTGGATTTTAACCTTCTCCATCTATGCACAGGTGTCTTACAGCAACATATATCACTTCTCCCACAGAAGTAATACATACCATATAAAGCTTCTATTTTCTGGGGAGTTTTTGAAGGAAATTTTAATTATTTTCCTATCTCATTAAACATGGAGGCAAAGTAGTAAACTTTTCTCTCTTGCTTACTTACAGATGGTTTCCTAGGTTATCAACCTGTCTGCCCCATCAGTAGTGGCCTATTTCCTGATAGGAACAGTAGTTTACTTCTTAATCTACACTTTTATTTTTGTTAGGGCCATGTTCACACGGCTTAAAAATGGGCCGTATTTCGGTCCGTAATTACGCGCCGAAGTGTGCCAATTACGGGCCGAAAACGGCCCATTCATTACGGTAATTCACAGTTCTCATAGAGAACTATGGATTACGTCTCCTCTCCCCGCCCGGCGAAGCCGCCGGGCGGGTAGATAATTGACATGTGAATTACTAGCGGCGTATACGCGCCGCTAGTAATGATTGTCTATGGGCCGGCGAAGTGCCGGCCCCTGTCATGACCGCCGCCCGTCAACAGCGTAATTGCGGGGCGTAATTACGCCCTGCAAATACACCGTGTGAACATAGCCTTACTGAACAGGGAGAGCTCTAAAACATAAGGCTAAATGCACACAACATCGGACAAAAATTTCGGAAAGTCGACCGTTTTTTCTCTGATGCGTGACTACGGGTTTTGTCACTGTATTTGCAAAAATCACAGTCGGTTCTCGTTTTTTTCCATCGGCCCATACAATTGGTTGTATGGGAAACCGACAAAACTCAAAAGTGCCGGCGTATTTAGCAACAAGTTCCTAAATATGACAGCATCAGAAAATGAGCAGTAAAAAACGACCTGTGGAGACTACAGGTCATTTTTTTCTATTAAAGTCTAGGGACTGGCAGAACAGTCGGATTTTTAGAATCCTAAAACCGCCAAAATACGATTGTTTTTGTGTGCTGTGTAGACATAGCCTTAGGCCACCCTGTCAGAGCTGCAGAGCACACGTCACAAGGGGCTGTTCACATGGTTTATCAGACCGGCATTTGTCCTGTTTTCGTGCTGTGCACACGGCCGCCAGGGGACGGCTTTTCTCCGTGGTTTGTTCTATGTTTTTCGGACCGCCAGTGGATTTTCCATTAAGGTCAGTGTAAACGTTTTTTAGCCGATTTTCAAAACCGAGAACCGGCTGAAAAACTGTGCCGTGGGGACAAGGCCTTACAGTTAAAAATACGAGCTAGCAGAGATGGAATGTCAGTCAAAGCTATAGAACTTCCCACAGCCTAAACAAGAAGTGTGAGCCTGAAGCAAGGGGAGAAGAGCAGCTTCTGTGAAAATGGACAAATGACAAAACTCATGAGCTTGTTTTTGTAGTGAGGGCTTTGATTATTAGATACGGTGACATGCCAGTTAATTGACTGCATGTAGGTAAAGTTGGCCATACAAGTGGCAGACAAGATAGCGGAACCTAACAATGTTATTGGGAATTGGCCAAATTCTACATATCTAGGGGCATCTAGACCCTGTCCCTGTACCAAATGTCAGAGAAAAGGGGAATATGTCATATTGGAATAGAACACCTTCAATCCACTGTTACTGTGGTAGTTAAAGGGGTTGTCTCACTACATTGATTCATCTTACCTCAGTCCTGTTTTCTGGTTCACATTGTTTTAAAGTTTTTTAATAAATTATAAAATTTTTTTTTAAAATTATTTAATTCAGGGGCGTGTTTACTGGCTTCCACAGGATGCAGTAAAGTCAGTGTCTCAGCTATAGCAACGCAGTGCAAGCATCCAATCTGTATAAAAAGCAGGGTCCTGATAACTATAGCGCCTGAGAGCTGGTGCAGCCCACTTACAAGAAGGGGATATCTCAGAATAGGTAGGACACCATTTAATGAACACATATTGCAAAGTGGACTTGTTATTTTGCAAATCTTTAACATAAAAAGCAATCTTGTAAGAGAGACAAACCTTAAGCTTGCAAGCTCAGAAGAACCTCCAATTAAGTGAGATTCTTGCTTTCAAAAATAGCTTAAGTAGTTGTCTCATTACGAGTCCTTTCAGCCTGTCAGTGTCCCTGGTAAGTTGACCTGAGTGGCGTGCTTCCTTGTCTGTCAGTTTCTGCTCCCTACTCCCCCTCCCATCAGCACACTCAGGCGAGCTCGTAACTTCTATACAGGGGAGGGGGGAGGGGTCTGCTCTCATATTCACTCACTGTGATTGTCTGCTAGGTCTTGCTTGCAGGAGAGGGCAAATCTATGAGTCGATGAAGTGGTGTGCTAATAGAAGCAAGAGAGGATGCAAGTGTTCCTATATCCCCTGCTTAGCTTTACAAGTCTCCTCATCTCCAGCAACAACAAGGGCAGCGTAGTTACTATACTCAGGATGTGTCCCCTAAGACAGTAGAAGATAAAGTATTCAACAAGCCCCCTGATCTGTATGTATTATAAGTCACAGTTCCAAAGACGATATCATGATTATATAACATACAGGTCACTGCAGTCACATCTATCTGTGTAGATAGCAGGAGGTAAGCAGGCACACACAGGTTTAATCAGGCAGCATGGACACAGATGCCAGATTCCTCCCTCCTCCCTCCTTCCACTACAGAGCATTCTGTGCGGGAGGGGCTCTCTGCTCTGACCTGTCCCTTCAAAGGTGATGAGTCATCAGACCTACAGCCGAAGATAAGGTATCAACAGGTCAGGCTTCTATAAGAGATTTGAGAGCTGATGTAGTCGATACATAACAGTGCTAGCTCAAATCCGTAGGCATTGTAAAAGAACATATATTAGCAAGCTGCTTTGTTTTTTAAGATCTTTAAATTAAAAACACCCAATCATTGAAGCGAACAACCCCTTTAGCACCATTCTTAATTTTGCTACCTTCAGGAGTGGCCGAAGGCACTGGAGTGGGAGGAAGGAGAGGAAGATGCAACGGATGCTTCAAAATTGTTGGATATTGAAGGAATGTCAACAGTTCTCCAAAAGATCTTGGAGACCTCTAAGCTTAAAACCTCAACACTTTAAGTAATACCAGGGCCCCTTCTTTCTAATAACTAATGAGTGTCCCAGCTCATAGATCTGAACTGATAAAAACTTCCGAATATCACCACAGCACATCAGAAAAAAAAAGAAAAAACTTTTTATCTAAACCGTCAGGAACAGAATATGTAGAGGCTAGCTGTCATCTTGAAATAATTAAATGAAGCTTAAAATGGATCCAGTACTTCCTAATACAAACATTTGGCTCCAATATCCGGACCCTCAGAAGTGTCCAATACTGAACTGGTGGTTTATCTGGAGGTTTGATAAAAAGCTTACTTGGCATTTGAAGTTATGTGTGGGCTGCATGGCTGTAACATCGCAATGCAGGGAGTAGAACAAAACAAGGGATTCCAATGAGAAGCACAAGTTAATTAGTGGGACAGAAGTTCATGGACAAGGAGGTGATAACACAAAAAATGCTTCTGCATTAGAAGCAGAAACCAGGTTAAAGGTCTTTCAATGTAAAGTTCCATCCTAACTTAGCTCATGAAATTGTCTGCATATAATGGTAGCTGTGGGCTGAAATACTGCTTCCATTTTCGAGTGAATGCTGCCATTCCAAGACCTTATTTAGAAAGTAGGAATTCATCTTTTAAATAAAAAATGTAGGTTAAATATGAGAAAAACAATGGGACACATCTAGCAGAGAAGAACTGCTTTCTCGTGAGCATGCTCTAGATGAGAAAACTTCTGCTCAATACACCCTTTTTTTGGTTTAGTTTTTTTTGGTTTTGTTTGTTTGTTTTCCCTCTCTCTCTATTTCCTATTCCTTACCCTTTATTAGTGTTACGGTAAGTCTCTGAGTAATGACCTTTTGAATATGTTACCATATATGATCTTATGATCAGATATTGTATGGACACTAGCCCACATTTGCATTTGTAATGCTGTTTACTTTATGACTGTCAATAAAGCTGCATTTAAAAAAAATCCCCTCTGACATTATTATGACCATTAGTCTCCAAAAAAATAGGAATCTCGCAAGAGAACAGAGAGTGACTTTTGATCACTATATTTACTATTTTGCCATAGGCCAACCTAAACTCATCAGTTCTCTAATCTGTTAAAGCACTAAAACGTAACTTTTATTATGTATAACACTTAACCACTATACATCACTATTTAAAACCTGATTTCCTAACTCATCATTTAACCCTTTCTGCTGCTAAAAAGGAAAGGAATAGCTCACTTTATTCCGTTACAAGTCTAGGTGGAGCACCACCTAATAACAGTGAAAGCCTATACATATATACTGTAATTTACTTAACTCCAAGTAAGGGATCCCAGCATCCAACTTGGGCGTCATCCAAAATCTAATTGACATAAAACATAGATAAGGGTTTCCTTGTGATACCCTCTGCAGCGGGTGACACTGTAGACAGAGGAGAGAAATCACAATTTAAAACGTCATGCCTGACCTCCCCTCACGTTTTAAATTGTGATTTATTTTTATTTTTTTTATAATTAACTAAAGAGGGCACTTATCTATCTACCTGGGGCCTTACCCTCCTATCTGAGGCCTTATCTGCTTTCCTACCTAACTCCCTGGATCCTTGCTTGCCTATCTATCTACCTGTAGGCTTGCTTACCTACTTATTTACACACACACATATATATATCATTGCTGTTCTGGAAGAATTGAACACTGATTTGGTAGCATGGTATAAGCACATGTTCTATGATGTGATATCATAGCATGCTCGGGTGTGGTTAGGGGCGTGGTCTGATGTGATATCATGAGCTCGGGTGTGGTTAGAGGCGTGGTCTGATGTGATATCATGAGCTTCAGGGTGTGTTAAGAGGCTGGTACTTATGTGATATCTGAGCTCGGGATGTGGTAGCGGGCCGTGAGGTACTGATGTGATATCATGAGCTCGGGTGTGGTTAGGGGCGTGGTCTGATGTGATATCATTGGACACGGTGTGGTATTAGAGGCGTGGGTCCTGATGTGTATATCATAGAGTCTTCGGTGGTTAGAGGCACGGTCTGATGTGTTCCTTTGCATTTGCTAAATGTATACATCATTCCTATTTTGTGACATCACTAATACTTTACTATGGTTATTATGTATGCGCTACAGCAGGACTACCTTTATTAATGCTGTGCTATCCCTGTGTCGCTGTTTATTATCTCTCTTCTGTGACATCACTATGATAATTATTCCTTTATTGTGAACTCACTTTGTGCATTAGGCATTTATAATTAGTATGTCTTTTCTTTAGCTGATATTATGTTAGCCATCAGTTGTGTATTCTTATCCCTGTGCAAAGATTTCACTGTATTTGCTATCCCCACCCTGTAACTACATTGTATTATCCCTGTACTGTAACATCAGTGTGTTTATTACTCATTGAATGTATACATTAGCAATGTATTAAGACATTGGGCCACATGTAACCTTTGGGCAAAAAAGTGAGTTTTAGACTCAAACATCGTTCATACGATGTGGGCCATTGTGTTTTTTTTTTTTTTTTTTTTTTTTTATTATTTCTGTATTGTGGCATCATTGTGTTCATTTATTTACTTGGGAATGAGTATGTGCATAATTAGGCGAGTATTATGAGTTGTGTCTTTTCACAATTTCTATATTGTGACATCAGCTATTTAATATCCCTTTGGCAAAGAATATCACTGTTTTGATTATCACTTTTCTATGACATTACACGTGGTTATTATAACGCTGTTTCGCTAACCCATTAAGCGCTTCTTCAGATAAATATGTGTTACAGCAAGAGTACAGGAAACACATTTTTATCTGAAGAAGCGCCTAATGCTGCGAAACGCGTTATAAGTGTGTGTTGTATATATGGAAAGGGGTAACTCTCGTTCATTTTTATGGAATAAAAAAACCTATTATTTAAAACCATATCCTCGCTGCATACGAGGGTTTTTTTTCCTTCCGGAATAGAGCCAACCGGTCCATATTTTTCGTCCTCATCCCCTTGCTGATCGTATCTCGCTGCCTGCTTGCGGCTCCGAAGTAGTGTCTGCGGCTGCTATCCGATGCTGTGTATATAGCCACCCTATGCCCGTACGAGTGTTGTGGCCTCTAATAGTAATAACCACAACAGCTTCTAGGTGAGGCACCTCTTCATTTGCTTGTTTTAATTGCTTTACTTCAGACGTACTTTCCCCATAGAACGCCACCCCTGTGTTTTTCTTTCTGTTTTCCTAAGGAAGGGAGTAGACAGAGGCCGCTTCTACATTGTGTGTCCATTGCACTGTATGTGTATTTCAAGCAAACCAAACTTTTTCTCTCCTGCGTCTTGCCATCTGTCACACCTTACAAACCAAAACAGCTGCCAATACACCTCCCATCAGTGTTGCCCCATAAAATTCCCAAACTTCTGAACAGTAAATTGATTTATTTATGCAGTGATGAATTCACAGATTTTATGACTTTGTACAACTAGGTACAAGTTTGCCATTCTAAACTATAGTAAATCTTGGTGATAACCCTTGTGGAAATTAGAATGATAGCCATTTTTCCCAGAAACATATATAATTAAAATGGTTAACCTGAACTTTTAATAACTTAAAAAAAAAAAATTTAAAGTTATTAAAGGTAGTTTGTTTTTTATAAAATACACTACAATTCATAACACTCAATTCCATGGAGGACACTGGGCTAATCATTCAACAAATATGGATTCAAGAGCGCTACTAGTTGTTCTGTTTCACCACTATAGTCCGTATGAGAACCATGGAAATATAAAGAGGATTTATGGAAACCCAGTGAATTAGAGAAAAAAAATCACAGTGTAGCACTGTAGTGGACACAAGTGTGCCTGGAAACGCTTTCTCAGGGCTGCGAGCCATTGGTTTTTCTTGCAGATGCAGCAGCAGGAACACGTTCCATTCATTGGGGAGGCGACTTCAAAGCATGGCAGGGCGGGTCGTGTTGTGTTTATTGTTAGCTCCTTGGAGACAATGAAGATTTCCCAGGCTCTGCTGAGCTGAAAGGAAAGATTTTTTTCCAACCGGGACCAAATAATCACTGCCATTCTTCTCTCCCCATTTTCAATTTAGAGACTGCTGAGAAATAGAAAGCAGATGAAGGAAGGCAGCCCGGCAGCCTAAAACCCCGGTTTATGTGACCATTCTGGGCATTCATGCTCACAATTTTGGTTCACATGAAAGATTTCCACACCCTCTCCCCCCAAACACTCTCTGTACTGTATAATAGACCATTTTATTGGAAGAAGTTACAGCTAATCTGTTCATGCCACCAAATTAACCTAAACCAGATACTGTAGCACATCATCCAAGCTTCAATGGAGTCGAAAACATTTCCTACTGAAGTGATAGAATGCCATGTACAAAGTGTCTCCTTCTCTCGAAAGTTTCATACACAAACCTATATATTTACAAACCAATACTAACACAAATTGGGGAAGCCAAGAGGAAGGCTGACAAAAAGTAAGTGAACCAATGATCTGAATTCTACAAATACATAGGTTGTTGTTAAGAGAAAATAGATTCAATGGACCAATGAACCTTCAGTCATTAAAGATCGTACTACACAGGCAGCCAGCATTCATTTGTAGAACATACAGTAGGTAGCAATGCAAAACCTAGAAAAACCTGATAGCTTCTCTACATCTCATAAAAGGGCACAGAAAGAGACTAGAAAACAATGACTGAGGTATAAGCAGCATCAATCTTCCGAAACATGTAAGTATTTCGTTTTTGGATACAGAATCAATTTAATTGAGCAAGATAAAAGAACCAAGAAGAAACTTACTTAAAAGCAACCTGCGGGGTAGATTGTGCTGCCCTATCTGAGAACAGGATGTCACAGAGGAAAAGAAATATAGCTTATATGATCTGGAGCAGGATTTTTAGTGAAAAGCCAGAGAAAACCTGTGAAAGATATAACTAAGGGCATGTCCACACGGCACGGGTTTTCCAGCCGTTTTTTTTCAGGCGGTTTTGCGGTTTTTTTTCAACCGCATCTGAAAAACCGGCTGAAAATGAGCACAATTCTGTGCTCTATGGAAAACCCAGTGACAGCAGTCCCCACTGCACGGGTTTTTCCTGCGCCTCCGGGCGTTTTGTCGCCTCCCATTGAACATGCACATATCTTCCTCCGGTTATTCCGACGGAACATGTGCATGACAATGGGAGGGGGGATAGCTCTTGCACCGCTCATCGCGGAAAAAGCAATTCCCCCCGCGCTGTGTGGACGGCCGCAAAACAGGACAAATACCGGCCGGCAAACCGGCCGGTATATTGTTCCCTGTCGTGTGGAACGGCGCCTAAAAGTACTGCAGACCCATCACACAACATGATTGACAGTTGCACAGTACAGTACAGTGATGCAGGGAAAGCTGTCAATCACTGAATGTGGATGGGATAAGCAGGACTCCTATTGTCTCTTAAAGGGGTTGTCTCACTACAAGGATTGCTTTTCATGTTAAAGATCTTGCAAAAATAAGTCACTTTGCAATATATGGTCCATTAACAGTGTCCCCCCCCTCCCCCCTACCTATTCCTAGATATCCCCTATGTATGGGCTGTATCAGTTCCTCAGGTTGCTATAGCTTACAGACCTGTTTGATCCACACACACATAGGGCTGACCAGCACTGGTGCTATCTGCTACATGACCTGGCTTCTACTGAGCCTAGCAGAAGCCAGTATTCACGCCCCTGTATTCAAAATGATACCAATTAAACAGGACTGATGTAAGATGAATCAATGTAGTGAGACAACCCCTTTAAGGAGACCTATCGGTATTTTCTCTTTCTGTATCACATCCTGCTCTCAGATAGGGTAGGATAAACCACCCGATAAGTTCCCTTTAAATGGCCTTTAACCTTTTAACAACTTCATGAATCAAGAAGTAAATGTTTTAAACTTTCATTTTTTTGGAGAAAAAATGCCTCTCTCTCTACTTATCAGCTGAATTTTCCAATGCGGATTTGTAAATCCACAGAGCAGAAAAAAAAAGAAAATATGCACCGATATGCAATGTATTTCTCCTGCTGAAAATCCTTTGAGCGAATAAGCCCTAAGGATGACATGTCAGAAAAGATGCGCCTCAATGCCAGTTTTAAGGCGCATTTAATGAGTGTACAGTGCACCTGAATGAATGAACTTTTCAAAAATCTGGTATGCGCAAAATACACCAAAAAAATGGCGCAGCCCTAATGGGACATGTCCCCATAAATGATTTATCTGAACCTAGTTTTTAATTTACACCTCTTAAAAAGGTCTTCTATAATGCTGCCTCTGTTTTTGATGGTGTGCTATAGAGAGATAGAAGAGAGTGCTTGTGTGTGGGGTGGGAGGAGGTATTACAGTATATGGGAGATATCATTGCAGCTTGTCTTCACCCATCAGCCCACAGACAAGGGAATGTCAAATTATTTAATGCACCATTAAAAAAAAGAAGAAAAGCCTTTACTCACCTTCCTCTGCTCCAGAGCTGGGTCTCTCTAGTCTACAATATGCCTTGTTCTTCTTCGAAACGGGTAATCACCGCTGCAGCAGATATGTGCCACTCCCTTTCATCACCATTTGGAGCTATTCTCTTCAAAACGTTGATGTAAATAAGTGGCACATGACTGCAGCCCTTAATTGTACCCGTTCGGAAGAAGAATGAGGTAAACAGAACACTGGAGAGACCCAGTGTTGGAATGGAGGTGCAAAGGAAGGTGAGCATAGGGTTTTTTTTTTTTTTTTTTTTTATGGGGGGCCCATGAACTTTCGCTCTTCCTAGTGGTAGCTCTGACAGCAATTTTTCCCTTAATGTCTATGCAAGGGATTTAGAGTTCTCTATGTGAAACACTTCACTTTTACAGACAAAAAAAAGAAAGTAGGCAATCAGCCTTAGATATATACCCTAATATGGTATGCTGATCTGTAAAGGATGCCCAAGTCAGAAACCCTTTAAAACTAAAATACAAAGCTATTATATAACAAGCGCTTACATAGTGCTTCCTTGGCAGATATTGGAAGAGATCAGCAAGGCCCTCTTAGATCAGCTTTGTTTTAGAAGGATCTTAAATCAGAAATGAGATGACAGTCCCTTAGGCTATGTCCAGACGGCAAAGGGCAAAATACTTGTCAGAATCCGACCTGTATTTTACACTCTTTTGCACCAGTTTTTGTTCCTGTTTTTTGTCGGTTTTCAGAAGTCCCATTCAATCGAACAGTGCTATAATCCACAGTTTAAGTGAAATATGAAATTATGAAATATGATTAAAGAACATGTTCTAAATGTTGTAACCGGGTTTTTGAATTTAAAATCCGACCTCGGAAAATTTGAGCTGTATAGACTACAGCTCGGATCTTCTTTTGAGGTCTATGTGGATGATTTACAGTCTGATTTTTGTGGATTCTAGACTCTGAATCCGCTTAAAAATCGAACAGTAAATCACTGTCGTGTAGATGTAGCCTTTTTTGTTATGTCATTTTTCTTTTCTTTTTTTCTTTCAGTGTATATGTTTATTGGTTATAATTGTCATTTTAACTGTTTGCATGCCATATAGCAGCCACTGTTCGTGCCCTATCTGCTCTATTTTCTTTTTCTCCCTTTCCCCTATAATCCAAACGTGGTTGCAGACACGCACAAAACACACTGTCTCTTCTTTTTTTTTGATGCTAAAGCTTCTTTTACTGAAAAGGGGTGTCCATTATTTTAGGGGGCCCAGTCACTGCATATTCATATCGACATACCTTTTTTTTAGCCCCAGTTGTGCTTCATTAGTGTTACTGAATTTGTATTACTTTACTGGGGCTCAACAGCAGCTTTGGGCCCTACACCAAAGCATTAAAATTAATCCCAGTCATTATAGCCGGGTTTCGACAGGGGTGTACTTTTCGCATACTTTGAACCAAAAGGGGGGCTCCACCGGGTTTGAATAAGGATCAAGTGATCAATCTAGTGCGAAACCCGCCACAGCTATCAAATTTAAGTTTTCTTTCGCATTTTACCCCAAGTGCCACGCGCCCCATTTTCCCTTTTTTCTACCAGTGTTCCGAACCCGGGGACTTAGCGCTGCGTGTCTATGCAACCACGGGACCCCGGGATGCGAACCCCTTACCGGGAAGTTTTGGCGGGCAGAAGGGGGAGTTTGCAAAACCCGATCATTCATTGTCTTATATCCAAGCACCATTTTAACTGTGTCTTCATGCCAGTCTAAGGGTGTTTTATTCACCCGAAACGCGTCGTGGTAACTGGGAAAATCGCATTTTTTGTCAATGCGGTGGGTGCTTCTTTCTTTGATTTTAAAGCTTTGGAATAAATACTAATTTTTATTGGATCTTGGAACCGCTGTGCCATTTTTTTCCACTTCTACTAGATGTAGCCTTATGCCTTAGAAACTCTTGCAAAATGAAGACCGCGCTAAATGCGATCACACAGAAAAATAATATTGAATGCATGAATATTTCTTTAAACATATATACACAGCTTTATAGTATGACTGGCACTATTACAGGATCTAAAATACATCCACTAATAAATAAAGCACATTTAGTGTATGGCACTGTATATACAATACAGACTGAAAGAAACCAGCTCCCGGGACAGTACATCAAAGCATCAGGATTTGGCAGGCAGACAGTACATGAATGTGCAGTATATGATCCCTTTCCCTGGGTTCTGGGACTGTATTAGAACCGCAGAAGTCAGTTTTGTTTTCCTGCGATTAGTGAACGCTTTCATCATTCTGTATTCTGCCAAGTCTGCTTTATGGAGGCACTTTCCACTTACAGGCTGTCATTCATCAAACATAAGTGGTACTGAGTCACTCCAGTGCCGGGTCTATTTATACACTGCCATAATGCACCATGCTCAGAACACAAGCCAGGGGTTTACTCTCAGGTACTTTTCACCTCAGCAACCCTAACAATCTTATATGAAAATCTACAACCAATTCTGCTTATTTACCTTATCAGATCCATAAAATAGTCATTTTCCAGAATTCTACAGAAGTTACCATGCAGAAAATATGCAGATACACAGAAAAGTGCCTATATATGGCAGGAGACTGAAATTATTTTAACTTAGCCAGTTAAAGTGAATATTCAAAAAGGGCCGTAGAATATGACTAAATTTGATAGAAATAATAGGGTACAGTTGAGGACAGGACTCGCCTTGTTAAACATCATTCAAGGATGTCATACTATGGTGGCAAGCCTCTTAATCTATCCAAATACTACAGAAATTCGGAAGAATTAGTCGGCACTTCAAAGTTCTGAAAAAGTTAAATTGAACATTTATTTATTCTGGGTCATAAAGCACTATCAGAGTATAGGTATAGCAGAAGTAGCAACTTTTTGGGCTATTAACAGGGTATTCCCATTTAATTGATAAGAACTACTTGCCGACTGACTGGCGACTTCAAACGTCTTGGCTGTGGCAGTTTAAAAGGGTTCTCCAGGAAAAGAAGTAAAATAAGTAGATAAACTACGCGTCATAATAAAAAAAATTCCTAAATATCTTTAATTAGAAAAGTCTGCTCGCTTTGTCTAGGGGATAATCAATATAGAAGAACAAAATGGCCACAGGGCTCCTTCCTCAACAGAAACCTGTCCTACAGGAAGTAGGACAGGCTCTGTGAGCTACTTCCTGGTTATGCTAACTGACATAACAGAACATGTGCTGTGCTCAGTCAGTCTGACAGATTTGTGATATGAGGGTCGGCTCTGCAGAGTAGAAAGGAGGGCTATACACACTCATGTATATATGTATTTGTGGTGTGGATATAGCATATAGAAGCTACAGCTCAGCTGGAAGGAAATAGCTGTTGTGGAAAATATAGTTTTTATAGCGCACGCCTAGCAACTGTAGCTCCGCCCACTAGCCCAGTGATGAGAAAGATCCAACATGGCGATAATATGCGGTATAACAGCATCTGTAAATCGTTCACACACTGGATTGTGACAGATACTTACTGCTTATCTCTAGTATTACTGCACTATATGTTCTTATTTTTTGGGGGTTTCTCACACAACCCCTTTAACTCTGGACGGGCATCCATGCAGAGAGCAGCTGTAGACTAAGACTATGTCTACACAGTAAGCAAAAATGATCGTATTTTCAGCGGCTTTAGGATTCTAAAACCATTGCAAATCCGATTGTTTTGCATGCCCATGGACTTTAAGGGTGCGTTCCCACGGCACAGGACAAATACCGGCCGGTTTGCCCTGTTTTGCCGCCGTCCCCACGGCTGTGGAGGGGACGGCTTTTCTCCGCAATGAGCCGAGAAAAGCCCTCCTGCTTCACATTGGCTTGCACAGATTCCGTCCGGAAACCGGATGGAAGATTGTGCAAGCACAATGTTTTGTGGCCGGCAGGGGCGTCGCTAGGCAGGTTTATTCGGGGCACAAGCCCCGAACAAAGCTGCCTGTGCCCCGAGTCTCAGACCGCCGGCTCCAGGCTGCGGGCCTGCAGCACCGACGTTCTATTGAGCTGTAGTGCGTGCTCTGGACACACTCACAGCTCAGGATGGTTGCTAGGTGCAGGGAGGGAGGGACAGCGACTGCAGGAGATGACGGGGCTGAGGAGGGAGGAGGGGGCGCCGGCTGCTCACACTGCCTGAGTCAGGAAGATCCGGAGCACAGCACAGTGTCCAGCAGTGAGAGGCTCCGCCCCCTGATGTGATCTCCGGACATCTCCTGCAGCTGCAGTGTCCTGCCCTGTCCTCATGGCTTCAGCAGCAGCAACTCCCACAGGTACCCACATCCTGCAGGTCTCTAGTGAGTGAGGAGCCTCACTGTAGGGACCAGGACTACAGAGTGTAACAGTAGGGAAACAGCAATATCTTCAGGAATGTAAACTGTACGGAGTGTTTGTGTCTGATGTTTGGTGTGTGTTTTGGGGCTGGTTGTGTGTCTGAGTGTATGTGTGTGTGTCTGAGTGTGTGTGTGTGTGTGTGTGTGTGTGTGTGTGTGTCTGATTGTGTGTCTGAGTGTATGTGTGTGTGTCTGAGTGTGTGTGTGGGTGTGTGTGTCTGATTGTGTTTCTGATTGTGTGTCTGAGTGTGTGTGTGTCTCAGTGTGTGTGTGTGTCTGTGTGAGTGTGTGTGTGTGTGTGTCTGAGTGTGTGTGTGTGTCTGAGTGTGTGTGTGTGTGTGTGTGTGTGTGTGTGTCTGAGTGTGTGTGTGTGTCTGAGTGTGTGTGTGTGTCTGATTGTGTGTGTGTGTCTGATTGTGTGTGTGTGTCTGATTGTGTGTGTGTGTCTGATTGTGTGTGTGTGTGTGTCTCAGTGTGTGTGTGTGTCTGAGTGTGTGTGTCTGTGTGTCTGATTGTGTGTGTGTGTCTGATTGTGTGTGTGTGTCTGATTGTGTGTGTGTGTCTGAGTGTGTTGTGGGGTTGGGTTCTGAGTGTGTGTGGAGGTCTGAGTGTGTGTCTGTGTCTGAGTGTGTGTCTGTGTCTGATTGTGTATCTGAGTGTGTGTGTGTCTGATTGTGTATCTGAGTGTGTGTGTGTCTGAGTATGTGTGTGTGTGTGTGTGTGTCTGATTGTGTGTGTGTGTGTCTGAGTATGTGTGTGTGTGTTGTGGTGTTCGTTGATGGTTTTTGTTTTCGTGTGTGTGTCTGAGTGTGTGTGTGTGTGTCTGAGTGTGTGTGTGTGTGTGTGTCTGAGTGTGTGTGTGTGTGTGTGTGTGTGTGTGTGTGTGTGTGTGTGTGTGTGTGTGTCTGAGTGTGTGTGTGTGTCTCTGAGTGTGTGTCTGAGTGTGTGTGTCTGATTGTGTCTGATTCTGTGTGAGTGTCTGAGTGTGTGTGTGTGTGTGTCTGAGTGTGTGTGTCCGAGTGTGTGTGTGTCCGAGTGTGTGTGTGTCCGAGTGTGTGTGTGTCCGAGTGTGTGTGTGTGTCTGAGTGAGTGTGTGTGTCTGAGTGAGTGTGTGTCTGAGTGTGTGTGTGTCTGTGTGTGTGTGTGTGTGTGTGTGTGTGTGTCTGAGTGTGAGTCTGTCTAAGTGTGTGTGTGTGTGTATGTATGAATATATGTTCACACTGCGTAAATTGCGGGGCGCATTTCTCCGCGTATTTGCGCTTCAATACGCCAGACATTCGCACCACAATTACGGTAATTCATAGCTCTCCTAGAGACCTATGGATTACATGTCAAATTGTATGCACAGGGGGAGCAGCGCGTGGTTCCAAAACACACAGCGTATTGCGGTGTGTACCATACTCGCCGCAATAAGCCGTGTGAACATAGCCAAAGGGCCCGGGCCCCGGATGTATTGGGACCCTAGCTACGACCCTGGTGGCCGGACCGTGGGCGGAAAAACCGCCGGATGGAAAACCCGTGCAGTGGGGACTGCTGCACGGGTTCTCCATAGAGCACCATTATGCTCATTTTCGGATGGTTTTTCAAGTGGTCTTAAAAACCGCAAACCGGCTGAAAAACTGTCCGAAAACCCGTGCTGTTGGGACATGCCCATGTAGTCTGCACAGGTCTTTTTTTACAGATCGTTTTCAGGTGCCGGCGGTTTTAGGAAAATGTTATAAAAACTGCCGACGTCCTCTTTCTTTCCATTGGTTTCTCGTACATTCAACTGTACGGCCAACAGAAAACAAGCTACAACCGAACACGTTTTTTGTGCAAAATGTGACAAACTGTGGTTGTGCATCAGACAAAAAGTGGTCCTATCCTAATTGCGCAACTGTGCGGGTGGAGAGCCGCTGTTAGCAGTAGCTGGGCTCTCCACTGGGAGGGCAGGGACAATTTATTACTGTCCCTGCCTTCCCGATCACTGAGTTTACAGCACCCAATAAATGCCAAGTCTGGAAGCTGCAAGAAGTCATGTCTGGCTGTCACATGACCACTAGGGTTTCGTAACTGCTAAATTGCCAGATCTGCTCTACAGTCAGAACAGGCAGCTGTATTCCCTTTGGGATCAGGGCTGACATCAGCCTCAGTTACAGAGAAAATAGAAAGTGATGTTCAAATAACCCCCAAAATGTCTTTACCTGACCTTATAGAGGGAACAAGAAGTAAAATAAAAACCCCACATATAAAATAAAATAAAAGCCCAAACCACAGCTTTTACCCCCGCCGACCCTATATCACCTATACATAAATGTCAAAGATGGTAAAGTGACGCAAATACAAAACTTATTTTAGTGCCACATTTGCTGTAAAAAAATTACATAAAATTTACATAACATATCACGGAGAAAAGGCAAAAAACTAGTAGAGTAACCAAGTGCAAGAATGCATTAAAGTGTTCAATCCCGCATGTGCTACAGAAAAGAAAAATGTGCCTGCTCAGGTTAACATGTAGGCAAAGCACTAAATCATCGTTCTTGCTCTGAAAGAAAGCAAAATCAGAACAGCAGTTCTTATCTCCTGGTTGTGTACATAAGTTTCTATGGTGACTCACCACCTCTCTCTTCTCTATAGTCCTGGCTGGGATGGTGACATCACTCCTTACTTTGTCTTATCAGCAGCACAGGAGCATGTTTCTGTTCTCAGCTGACAATCTTTAACCCTTTAAAGCTCCATAGCCTTGTGTTCTGCTGCTTAGACCCCTCAATCACTAATGTCCCTCTAACAGGCTCAGCTAGGAATAGCAGAGCTGATATGCCAGTTACTACTAAAAAAACCACCCACAGCCTGAAAAGGAAGTGAAAGCCTAAAGCTGGCTGTGAAGAGCAGTGTCCTAAAACAGCACTGTAAGAACACCCCTTTAAGCCTTTCTTCACGCTGTTGTTGGTATTGTATTGCAGGATGTGGAGCTGGGTTCTGCAGAAGCATTTACTGAAAATGACCAGAAAAGGATGTAACCTGTTGAAAATAGTGACATTTTGAGCAGGTTACATCTTTTGTAGGTCATTATTGGTAACCACTTTTTCAGAACATCTACATCCTGCAATACAACACCATTCTTTGCCTGAAGAAGGGTCTAGTAGCCTGAAACATTGCTACATCTGGACGCAGGAACTCCAATTTACACCTCAAGCATTGGGGGTCAATTTTTTACGTATCTGAGAATTTTAATTTACCTACACTAATATTTAGTTCCTGGTCTTGTTCTATACATAAAGATCACAGATTAGTTAAAGGGGTTGTCTCACTACATTGATTCATCTCACCTCAGTCCTGTTTTCTTGGTTTCATTTTGAATTCAGGGGCGTGTTTACTGGCTTCTACTAGGCTGCAGTAGAAGCCAGGTCTGTAGCTATAGCAACCAGTGCTGGCAGCCTATTAGGGTAGATCACACAGGTCTGTAGCTATAACGACCTGAGGAGCTGATGCAGCCCATACAAGAGGGGGATATCTAGGAATAGGTAGGACACTGTTAATGGTCAAATATTGCAAAATGACTTGTTTTTGCAAAATCTTTAACATAAAAAATCGATCCTTGTAAGTGAGACAACCCTTTTAATATAAGCATGGTACAGCACTGTGGAATATGCTGGTGCTATACAAGTAACAAAAACTGTCACTTTTTAAAACGGTACCAATGTCCATTGGGGTTCCCAAACTATCTCTTTACTTCAAACACACATGTGGGTCAATTTTGTAGGAAGCCAATTACATTTTTAGCATAATTTTGAAGTGTGGGAAATAACCCAGGTACACTGAGAAAATTGATTCAAATCCATTGTTGTAAGGCAACAGTGCTTACCATTGAGCCATCATAGGAGAGTGATGGTGTCAGGCAGCATCTGAAAGACATGATGGGATCTCATGTCTTATATATACACCATAGACTGCAACTATTACAACTCTGATATAACACACCTGCGTATAAGATGCTTTGTAGAAAAAGCAAATCTATTTCTAGCCCTATTAATATGTTTCATTCTATCCATAGAATAACTTGGTGATCTATTAACTGCTAACAATTCTCCATGCTCTGCCATATTTCTTTTTTTAACTATTTACGATTTTTATAATTCCCTATTACTAGATTTGCCTCTTAGAATGGAATGCCTAATAGGGCGCGTCCCCACGGCACAGGACAAATACCGGTCAGTTTATCTGGCCGGTATGTGTCCAGTTTTTGTGCCATGCACATGGACACAGGGGGACGGCTTTTCTACGCGATTAGCGGAAAAGAGCCCTCCCCCTTCACTTGTTCATATTCCGTCCAAAAACCAGACGGAAGAATGAACAAGCACATTGGTTTTCGGCCAAACCGCCGGGCGGGAAAACCCGTGCAGCAGTCCCAGTGCCGTGGGGACATGGCCATACAGTCTGAAGGAATCTTCTTTTTCTATTGCTGTTTTGTACGATTTAATAAAGAAAATGGATCGAGAAAGGACATAAAACTACAAAAATAAGGGGAACAAAAGCACATAATAGTACAGGCGATTGGGGCTCATTCCTGCAGCCATCTTTTATTCCCGTATAAACTGGGGTAACCTATAGCTAGAGGCGGGAAGACTTTGTGCAGTACTGCAATATCAATAGTCCGAGTCTGATGGCAATTGATGTGGAATTCTATTCATGGTTTGAACGTTATTAGTCTTTTAAAAGCCACAAATAAGAAAAGGCATTATTTCAACAACCAAATTATCCAGTGAAACTTCCGGTTGACAGAATTACATAAGATTCCCAAGAAAACAATGAACACGTTGCCAGTGAGATTCTGCAGATTTTGGCTTCTTCCATAGGACCACATCAGCTACATCATTTATATGTATGGATTTTCTCAAACTGGCCATACACATTAGGATAAGCCTTCGTGTGGCCAGCTGATCGTGCAAATGATTCACCCAACAACGTGCCACACTGGAGATCAGGGACAGGTTTTAAACACAAAATAAAAAAAACAAACATACTATACACATAAAAACTTAAATATATTAATTTTTTGGCAAACATTGGCCATTCATTGCCATCTTGAATGTTCGTTCGTAAACAATTGTCTTCCAGAAGTCAAATTTTCTTTAATGAGAATTGGAGACTTTAGCATAAACTACTAAGAGCAAAATGAAGCCATTGAGAAGGCAGGGACAGCTGACAATACAATACCACTAGACACTATTGTAACCCTAAAAAGATAAATAGTTGCCTGTGTATTACAAGGTGGTATATTTGGAGTAATATGGTTAGACACAGATGTTCCTACAAGCATTACAGCAAGTGACGACAACCTCAGCTTTATCTATTGAAACAAAGTAAGCAATGTGTAAGTTTGCTAACAAATATTTGCACCATATACTAGTTATACTATACAGTATTCATGAATAGCTACAATGAAGTTTAAACAAACAGTCCACAAAAAATGGACAGAATAGGTCAATATTGTACTTATTTTGGGAGTCAAGTAGTAGCTGAGCCCAGCTGGGGCTGTATTCGGGGAATTATTTAGATACCTCATAAGGTCAAAAATATCTTCAAGAATGTTGGTTCCCAAATTTCACATTATTTTATCCATGTCTACAAGTCAGGTTTAGAAGGCAACTAAGTGCCAGCAAAGAAATCATGATTTGCTTTCATCTATTATAATAAGAGGTCTTTAATACAAGCGTATTTGAGTTCCTTTCACTGTTAATAAAGCAGATGTAATGTGCCTACATGCCAAGATCAAAAAACACCAAACAGAACCAGTAATCTAATGTGCAGGCAAGCAGGGAAATGGCTTGCCTGAAAGGGTTTATGCACTATTGTATTGTGGCTCCAAACAACCTCAGAGTAAGTGTATTGGACCCTCCTATGTGCATACTTTCAGAAGAATAAAGAGGATTACTTTGTTGGATCTAGTGGAAATGTGCAATATTTTATTGGGTGTCATATTACAAATGGAATCATATAACGCAATATGATCTGTTATGGAGGCACTGCCTACTGCTCAGCAGTATGGAGCTGCGCCTCTTCTTTTCAGAGGGCTATGTTTGTTAGTAGCACTATTAAAAGAATTCTATACTATGTCTTATTAAAAAAGCTTTACCTACAATATCAGTATGCACAGGGTCAAGATTTGGTACCCAGTGCTGATACAGAAGACTGTGAGACTTTAAGAGGTTGATCATTTGGGTGACTTATGTTCTCAGCCCTTTCTATAAATACACATGTACAATCTTACCTCTTAAGGGTATGGGCACACGGCACTGACAAAATACCCTTCCGATTCTAATTAAAGAATCTGACCGGTATTTTGTTGTCTTTTGAACGTTTAGGGGGACAGTTCCTGTCCACGGTTCGCGGATTCGGCCGTCCCCCTAAACACTGAACACTACATATTCTGCCTTAAACCTGGGCAGAAGAACGAGCATGTTCCAAGTTTTTTTAGACAGTTTTTGGGTTTAAAGTCATCATATATGCCATGGCTATCTTTTGGGGGTAGGGCATTCTATGATTTGAATATACTAACCTTAAACAACCCCTTACTAGATTGATATCTTAATCACCTTTCCTCCATACATAAGAAATGTCTCTTGGTCCTCTGTACAGTGCTTAGAATGAATAAATCATGTGCCAGATCTTTGAATTGACACCACATGTATTAATACTTTAAGAAGATCACCTCTAAGCCTTCTTTTTATTTCCATTTTTTCTCTCATTCTTAGAGACCTGCAATCTCATCTATAGGGGTTGTCCAATGGGAAAAAAACATATTTTAAATAATATCTATCCCAAAATTAGGTACTTCTGTAAGATACTGTTCCATACATTTTACAGTTTTGCAGCAGTTTAATGAGAAGTTTAGTAGTTCTGTGTGTCTAACTACATAGGAAATGGTTCTGTGTGGAGTTCAGGATATCGGGCGACCAAATGGTTTGGGAATTTTTTCAGGCCAGCCTTTGAACCTCCAGCCCTTTGGTCCCACTTCTTAAGGGCATGTCCCCTCCGCACGGGTTTTTGGTCTGTTTTTCAGGCGGTTTTGCAGACCGCCTGAAAAACCGGCCGAAAATGAGCAGAACGGGACTCTATGAAAAACCCGTGCAGTCCCCACTGCACGGGTTTTCCGGCCGGCGGTTTTTCCGCCCACGGGCCGCCCGAAGAACATTGAGCATGCAGATTCTTCTGTCCGGTTTTCGGACGGAATATGTGCATCTCAATGTGAAGGGGGAGGGCTTTTCTCCGCTCATCAGTGAAACTACCAGTCGCCTAAACCAACCGGTTTTTTTTTGTGTAAACGGCCCCTAAGACTTTCAAGGAAGGACACAGTGGGCATGCAAGACATGTTAGGAGGGAGGAAGACAAAGCTCAGCAAAAGTTCCAGGGGCTTGCAGTTTACAGGGCAACGGGAGAACCCTTATAAAACAGAAAATGCTGCCGCTTGTTTGAAGAGAAGGGATGTTACAAAGAGCACAGAAAAAGCAAAAATTACCACAGGAAACATCACAGACCCAGGCATGGTATTTGAGATATATTTTGTTCATCAGACAATTCGTTTAATAATCTAGACACCTGCCTATGAATGGTCATCAGAATTCCTTTGGCCTTCTTACAATGTGAAACCCAAAACTGTACCTCATTTCCAGGATGGGGTCATACAAAAGATTTATAGGAGGGCAAACAGGGGTGTAACAACAATTCATAGGGTCACCACCACCACCTGATCACAGGAAACTAAAGCAGCATAAGAAGAAGCAATAATTAAGGGTACAGATAATCGTGTCTAAGCTGTGTTAGATAGTAAATCACCAACTTGTTATTCACTTTATAAAAAGGTACAATATTCATGTACCCACGACTGGCAGAAGGTATTTTGAGGTCCTAGGCAAATAAGGCATATAGGGTCCTCCCAATGGAAAATTTAGCCCACTCCATCCCAGGCGCCCCCTTTCTGCCTGGGATTAGGAGACGCCCTAAGTAGTTGCCTACCTGTTGTCCCTGACCCTGCATGTACTTGAGTGGACAACCACCATACCCTTGGGCCCCGTGGTAACTGCTATGGCGATAGTTATGCCAATGGGGACAATATTATATCTGCATCATGGGAGAAAACTTATTTTGTGAGCACTTACTAACCATATAATATATGGCTTCACTGTAATGTTTTATACACAAGAGTGAAATTGTAGATTCTGTAGAACCTTGCTGCCCTTTCTGTAGTCAACGCAGCTGTCATGGGGACTTTCCTTTAATGCTTAAATGTGGTATTTTTCTTTTAATAGGAGAAAGTGTGTCTGTACAGCTGAGGAGGTCTTTCTGTGGATTACAAGGCATACAGCATAGAACAGGCTCATTACCAAGCACTATTGAGTCCAAACTGCTGGCTTGCAGACATGAAAGGCGAGCAGGATTGATGTTTGATGCTAATAAAAGTGATTAAATGGAGCAACATAAAAAGAAGTCATTTATGTGTATCCATTAACATGCAAGTTCTTTTTGCTTCGAAGGAACCAGGCATTACCAGACAATCCCTGCTGTCACTTATACAGGACTCGGCACACACGGCACGTTGATACTATAATATCACCCTCATATACCGTATGCCCCAGATTAAATTAGCACATGAATGGTGGACAATGAGTGTAGACCCCCATTATGAACCACGGTAATCAGTGCTTTTAACAAGTCATCCTGTCAGTTCTGTGTAGCCTTGAAAATTACATATATTGATCCAAGTCTTTCATTTTACAGGCAGCTGAAATAAACATTTATGGCTGCAACGCAGCAGAAGACATAGTAATAATATCTTAAACAGGAGTATAGGGATTTATGGGGCTTACCAGATAGGGTTAAAAAACACTTATGAAATACTGACCAAGATCATAAAGCTGCAGACAGATATTAACCTGCAAGTAGCATGTTGATGAATATCTGGTTGCAACATTATGGTTTTAATAAGCTGTGCAGCATTTCATCTATATCCACACGAGTGTGGCCAAATCTAGTCTGGCTGTCACTATGCCACTGATTGGCTAAAGCATACATGTGTCAATCCCCATTGTCACTATTTATAAGGGAACTGCTCCCAGCGATAACGTCAGCAACTGCAGGTTACTGATGCAGTGGTCTCCAGTCAACTGCAGTAGCCAGAAGTCAACAGGGTACATGGTGGCAGCACTGGAATGGAGGTGACAAAGAGCAAGTATAGCTTTTGGGTTTCTTTTTGATATCAGTGCACCACTACCCTAATACATTTTATTAAAAAAATCACTACAATCTTTTGAAGTCTGCGGAAATATAATTAAATATAATTTTACTTGAGATATCAAAGTAGAGTAGAGCATGTCCTGAGTATTGAGCATCAGTAATATTTTAAAATCTATGAGAGTGTTAACATAAAAAATACACTAGAGGTAGGAAGTCCCAGCAGTAAAGTAAATGCTGCCGTTTCAAAGGCATGATACTTCTTTGTACTGGATTTTTTGTTGTTTTATATGGTGCAGTAATTTTTTCACATTCCACATACTGGACAAGGGGTGATGTTTCGTATTAGGGGAAGGCAACATGTGAGTTTGTGGAGACTTATCTGTCGTGAATTTTAAAAGCCTAATGGGAAAAGGGCTGGGACTCTGCAGCGCCACCTGATTGGATGCAGTGTTACTCAAGTAACATCTGACTCACTGAGCCTTGCAAAGTCAAAGGGATCAATGCCATGCCAGTTAATTTGCATATAGCTGTTTTGGGGTGTTTGGTCTTCATCAGTGCATAGTCTTAGCTCTTCTGCCATGAGCCTTTTAGCTTACATTTAAATGAAATGTGTCATCAAAAATGACTTATTGTTTAACTCACATTTTTTATGTTCAATACATTTTTTTAAGTATTTTTGTTAGATTTTTTTTTAATTTTCCATATCACTTTCAATACATTTTTAATAATTCTTAAATCCTGCAGTTTTCACTTTGGCCATTAAGCCTAGTAATAGTCTGACACTTCCTGTTCTGTACAGAAAGATTCTCAGTTGACTACTCATTATCAGCACAAAGAGGGTCAAACTGAAAGGAGACACCGGTGTGAATAGGATCAACCAGTCACAAGAGGAGATAGTCACAGCTCCCCCTATATCCCTCCCTGCACACTGATTTCTTTCCAGGTCACAGAGCATGCCTAGAAAACTATCCTATAGAAGTGAATGGGACCGAGTCAGTCTCCTATGTGCATGTAGCTACTGTAAAGCATCTCTCTGACTGCTGTTAAAGCAGTGCAAACAAGGCCTAGTGGCTAAAGTGAAAACTGGAAGACTTAAGAATTATTAAAAAATATTGAAAGGGATATGAAAAATAAAAAAAAACCAAAAATTCCCAAAAAAATGTGTTTAACATAAAAATGGGACTTAAACAATGACTCATTTTTTGGTGACACATTCCTTTTTAAATTTCTTTGGAGCAACAAGGCTAAAAAGTCCCACACACCTCGATGGTGACTCTCCATGATGAGAAAGACCACCCCTTTTGAGCTACATCTAGTGCCTCTCACCTAGCCAGACTATATTGTACTCTACATTGATGAGAGACAAAACACCCAAAATGCGGGTGAGAAAACAAGGGTATGGCTTTAACCCCATTATTTTTGCAAGGCCAGCGAGAATTTAATTTGAGGAATTACACCCAATAGGTGGCGTGCAGAAGCCGTTCTTTTTCATACCCTTTTAGAATAAATACTGGACAAATGTTGCTAAAGAGTGGCGCTTCAAGATTTATAGGAGGTTATATAGTTTAACAAACAAATCTTACCCACGATGAAATAGAATATATTTGAATGTTTTCTCCTTTTTTAAAATTAAAAAAAAGAAAAAAAAAGGGGCTCATCCGGTCAGGGGGAAAGGCTGGGGGTAATTAAACTATAAATCCCGAGTACAAAGTTAGAGAAAACAGAAGGAATAGGTAAATGGGGGTTTATAAATGGAAAACCTGTCAACCGTATTTATTTTTTCTTCTTGCATGGCTGCCTTCCAATTAGCAATGGATTTAAAGTTGTGTTTAGAAGAAGACACAGCGAACAAGAAAAGCCGCCCAAATACAGAGGAGCCAGTGGAAAACCAGCAAGCTGCCCGGGATAATAATAAAAGCTGTTCACAGACGGTAGAGTGAAGAAAAGCCTGTCAAGGTCTCAGAGGGCCTTGGTTACAAAGTAAGATCCCAAAACCTATCAAAGTTGGGAAAAAAAGTCTTTAAAGAAAAATTTTAAAATTTCCAATTTACTGGCAAAGGGTCGTTCCCGGGTTGAGATGTTACAAAAAGGCTGATTTGATCTGGGGAAAAGTTCATATTGTTCTTCAGACTTCGTGAAGTCCATCCGTTTCCTCGCAATCACCGAGGCAACACTCTGCTCCCTTTTTTGTATTTAAACATGTTCCCTGGTCCCCGACGGAATTTTTTTCCCAAACCCATGCCCCTTTGTTGGGTTTAAAGTCAAGTAACAGGCCTAGATTCACGCTCTGTCCCAGCTATTCACCCCATAATGCTACAACATGGGACGGGCCCTATGCCTCTACGTCCCCCCCTTTAGATCTAGCCTGCATATAAGATGCACTCGGCTTATATCCAGTTCTCTTCCTAACACACTTAACCACAATGCAGAAAAACTTGGTTAATGCCCAGTGCTCGAGTGGATGAAGAGACTTTTTTCAATGGCCCTCTTAATTAAAAAGTTCAGGTTTAGAATAGAAATTACTAAATGACAAAATTTTAAAGGGAAAATGACCCAATTTCCCAAGATAATCAAGTGCCTGTTTTTATGTAGGATTACTGCTATTGTAATACAAGTTTTTCAACCACTGATCTACAAATCATATAATACACACATGTTAAATATATATCTACATATACAGGCAGTGCCCAGGTTATGAACAGGATGGGACTGGGGGTTTGTTTTTAAAATTAAATTTGTATGCAATCGGAACAGGAAATATTTATTAAATATACTCCACCCAATAAGAAAGTTCACACACTTATTCAACCCGAAATTGGGGGAGGGGATTTCCCCCCGCAATTACGTGTGTCCCGTGCAGGGGGGCGGGGGCGGCAGCTCACGGGGCCCCACAGAACCATTATCCATGGGGTACCCCCGGGAAAATGTCATGTCATTTTTCCCCCCGGGGCGGATTGCCAGGGGGGAAAAGAAGGGATCCATGTTTCTATGGAACTGTGATTAGATTTACTGGGAGGTTGGGATCCGTAGCAGTGCAAATCCGGCGCGCAGTACGGCTGCAATCAGTCCCATTTTAAGCCATGTGAACGAGGCCTTAGAATCAATGTCAAAAACCACGTCAAAATTGGATTTCTGTTGAATGCAGCATCAGATTTTTCTGTGTCCACTAAGCCATACAGGGTCGGGCAATGGATAGGTGAAAGTAGGCGACTGCTTAGGGCACCAATTAATCCCAGGCAGAAAAGAGGGCATAAGGAGGTATGGATGGGAGAATTTTCCCTAAAGGGGGGTATTGCCCCTTTTGCCAAAAGGGGTGAAATCCAGTCCTGAAAACCATGTTTGAAAACATAAGGGTCACTGTATGAAAAAATTTTTAGGTCTAAAACTCTTTTTGTTATAGCAACCGTAAGGGGCCCCCCTTTATTTCATATATGCCTGGGAAAAATGAGGGGCGCTCTTATTGGTGCTATGGGGAACAAAGTGAATTTTTTTACCCAACGTTTTTTATAATGTGGCCCTAAAGTCTGGGGGAATGGTTTAAACAGTCCAAAGCCCTTCAGTTCCCCGAGAAAAATGCTTTGGGGGGCAAACCTTCAATAAAACAACTTTAAGAACCTCCTTAAGAACAACCAAACCGCTGCAAAAAAAGGTCGGGGTTTGTCGGGGCAAATGTTTTGGGTGGGGTGAGGGCAGCATTGTCGGGGTATTTCATTTTTAAATAAATTGGTTTAATGGGGTGAATGGTATAATGGAATTAAATCAATGTGTAAGTTTAAGTATTTATGACTACTTGACCTATTTTATATGTCAATTGAACATAAAATTCTACAATATGTAGGGGTGGATTTGGGGGAGCAGTCATAGTTTCATAGTTTTGTAAGGGCCCAAAAAAGACGGACGTCCCTCCGTTCACCTGTTGTGCTAAGGGGTTGATAGAGGAAGGCAAAAAACCCCCTGAGGTAGAAACCGTCGGGAAAAGAATTTAGTGAGTGTTGATTTTCTATTGTATGTTTTTGATATTTTTTAGCGTTAACACAAAAAACTCTTCAAAATAAACCTTTTAAAAAAAAAAACAGGTTTGGGCATTTGACTATAGTGGGAATCTTAAAAACATTAACCTATTTGATATAACAAACACTACCATACACAAATTTTTCCCCTGAAAACGATCTATCAAAACAAACCAGATTAATATTGAACAAGCAGTGGAAATCTGCAATGATATGACCTGATACAATTTATTTTTAGTACACCCCCTGCTTCCTTTGCTGGTTACATTCCAACCACAATAAAACCAAATTTATCATGCAGTAAAGAGTTTAACGCCAGACGTGGGGCCCATCCGGCTCATTAACCCTTTTGTGTACGGGGACTGAATTTAGAATGGTTCCCAAAGCGTGGTTTTTAAAAATTTGGGAACCCCATTTTGGCCTCATAACATCTGTATCGTTTGCCTGTCTGGATAGAGCAGAGCTTCACTCTCTATGCACTGGGAAATGACCCCTACAAGGACGATTGTTTCTCAAATGGCAAAATGGGCATGGAGCGGGTTTTGAGTTATGAGCTTTGATATTGTTTTGCTGACAGGGGTTACTTGATCTAATTTTATACACACAAAAACATTGCCCATGTTGCGGGGGAATGGAAAGTTTTCGGTGAGCCCATTTTTCATGATCCCAAGAAAAAAAAAAAAAATTTGAAAAAGAACAAAACCCTGGGGGGGCTGCTGGTAAGTCGATTTATGTAAAATCAGAATTGCTGCGATTTTTTTCAATTTCCAAAGGGGGATAGCACATTAAATTGGGAGGGCATTTAAACAAACAGTGAACCCGAGTCAGAAAATTTAATGTTTATAAACGTGATGAAATGTTACAGGCTTGGGGGAAAATTTTCATGAAATAGTTGGGTTTTCCCAAAAGATCATTAAACCCCCCAGGCCCTTTCTTAGTTCCCCCCAACAGAGGGGGAGGAAACCCAAGTCTACTAAATTCAACTTTTTAGAATGAACAGGAAAATGTATTTTCTTTGTGTGTGGAAAATGACGGACTTTATAGGTAAGGTTACCCTGAAAGACTTTATTTTATGTGACCACTGACTTGAGATGGTCTACCGGGCTGGTTTTGCCTATATCCTTATTTTTTTTCTAATGAAGTGCAGTTGTCTTGGGCTTTTTTTGGGAAAAAAAAGGGGAAGTTTAAAACCCCAAGAAAATTTTTTTTTTTTGGGGCCCTTTTTTATCCCAAAAATATTTTAAATAAAAAATTTAAATACCCCAACTCTTTTTTATGAAAAGAAATAAAAAACCCTTACCCTCCTCTCAGCAAAATTTTTCATAAAGATGCAAAAAAACCCCAAAATGATTTGAATATTTTTTTTTTTTAAACCAGAAAAAACCCAAGTGGGTTTTAAAACTATTTGCGGGAACCATTTCCCCAAAACACATCAGGTTTGTTAGGGGTCGGGTGTTAAAGGAAAAGGGAAAATGTACTTCCCCCCCCTCATTTTTTTTGTTAAAAATGATCTGCTATGATGACAGTGTAAGTCAATTATTGAAAATCTGCCACTATGTGTATAGGTAAATGGCAGCTATTTTAACTGATCTTCTGAGGAACACAGATCACCAAATTTTTTAGGGGGTCAACTTTGAAATTGGTTCAGCTCCCATATTAGTGGAGCCATCTCCAGCTTGTTCTTTGGTAATACAAGAGTTAGAACGGGACCACACGGCGCATAGCGGTACGTAATGTACACGTCACTATACGTCTGCTGTAATTAGAAGAAACGTGCTGGTTGGGGTTACTTCTAAAATTCTATTCCCAAAACCTCCACCCAATTTCCCCTTCCCCCGAGTAAGTCAATAAGGACTGTGATTTTACTATATTTGCGGGACGTATTTCAGTAAATTTTTTGGGCCCAATTACCCCCGAAGTATCCCTAAAAATCGTTTTAAATCCCTTTAAAGGGAAAACTAAACATTGGTTCACAAACTATTTTTAAAAAAGGGTATATACTTAAAGGGAACATAAAAAAGGGGCGAAATGTATGAATTTTTTTTTACTGACAGACCATTTTTCAAAAATCGTTTTAAAGGTATAAACCCGTTTTTTGCGGGTCAAGTACAGGGCATTGGAGTCCCAAATATAAAAAATTCTGGCTCAGGACCCCCTTTTAAAAGGCCCTCCCGGGTTGTAACTGTTCTCGCCCAAAGTTTTGGCGTAAAAGGGTTAATAAATGTTTATTTTAAATTAATGTGGGCGCCCCCCCAGAACAGCCCAAAATGGGGCCGCTAAAAAGGGGTCTCGGGCACGATACCGGGGGCCTTGGGGGCCCCAAATTTTGGAGCACCCCTGTTCAAAACATTATAGAACGGGTTTGCTACAGTTTTTTTGGGGCCCCGAATTCTGGCGCCCCTGTTCATACTTTTCCCCCCATTGTTTAAACTATTTTTAGTAATAAGGTGCCCAATGGTTTAGTTTTATCAATCTCTATTTCCAGCTATTTATATTGCCTCTGATGATTCTATGGACATCAGAATAGCAGTTTTACTCATCATCTCGTGGAGGCATTAGCAATTATGTCCATTTATCACTCATTGAGATAAGTAAATCGTCTGCGCACATTGTAACCCTTGTTTACCAGGAGAGCACTTTTTCTGTTATTTTTAAAATGCTGACCTATATATAGATATATGGTCTGTTATGTAGTGACAAACAATAAAGGCCCAAAGAAGCGGGAAAAATTTTTACAGGTTGGGCAAAAATCCCCTTTGGCAAAATGTGACCGCGAGTAAGTTATTTCCTTTTGATTGGAAACCAGATCAAACCCACAAAAAACAGGGGGTAATGTATGTTTTTTGAATTTGGGGTCAACAGTATCAGAAGGTCTGAAACAAATTTTGCCCCTGGAAAACCCCGCCCAAACATTAAGGATAAAAAGGGTTTTTTTTTTTTAATTTCCCCAAAATCCTCCCCCGGGTTTAAAAGAAAAAACCCCTAAAAGGGGGCTTAAACAGAACAGTCCCTTTTTTTTGGGGATATTGTTTAGATATTGTGTCACAGACTTTAATACCTCTTGATATTTAAATAAATCAAATTTTAAGTCCCATTTCTGTTCCATACAGGGTTCAAAAGGGACCTCGTTCCTCATTAGAATGAGGTACCACTTAGGTGTGTGGAGAATTATACATCTTTGGTCACTTCACTGTAATTTAAATATATTCAAAACGGTATGTAAAAAGAGCTTGGGCCTGCGTGCCCCTCTGGATGTAGCAAAGTTTTTGACTATTTTCCCTTTTCCCTTTTTGAAAATATTTCAAATTTTTAGTGAAAAGGGGCTAAAAGGTGTTTTAAGTATTTAATTTCCTATATGGGTTTCCCCTTTCCCCAATGAGGAAAAATTACCCCCTTTCAAGTTTTTTTGGCCTTCACCCATTTCCAACCCCGTACTGCATGGATTAGGGGGGCAAAAACCCCCAAAAAGCTGTTACAGATAAAAATCTGGTTTTGGGTCAAAACCTATAATTCCCCTTTACGTTTCAAGAAATCAGTGAGGCCCGATGTGAATTGAGAAAAAATACATCCCAAAAAGGCACTGGGAGAGTCCCCAGATCTTTCCCATGAACCGTTTTTATTATGTTCCAAAAAAAAAAAAAAAAAAAAACCTGAATCCCTTATATGTAAATGTGCACAAGCCACCCCTGCTCTGCTTTTCCCCTTTGGGCAAACCCGCAAAAAAAACCCAAAAAAAACGAGTCCCCTGCCTCCCTTTTTTTTTTCTTTTTCCCTTTTTTCCCCAGTTGGGGGGTTTTCACCAAGGGTTTTTTTACGTTAAGGGGTCCTGGGCAAAGCAGTGCAAAAGGCCCCTTTCAAAAAACATTTCATTTACAGCAGGGGCCCCCCCTCTAAAAAACACCAAAATAAGCCTCTAACAAACCCCAAAAACATAAAAATCATCCAGGCTAAACCCTTTAAACCGCCCAAACACTGGGAACTTTCCCGGCTAAATTTTAATTTACGCCCCCAAAACAACAACATACCAAAGGGTAAAAATGTAATCCCGCCCAAACACATGACATCACACCAGGCTAAACCTCTAATCCCGCCCAAACATGACATCATACCAGGCTAAACCTCTAATCCCGCCCAAACACATGACATCACACCAGGCTTTTAAAACCCGTAAATCCCGCCCCCAAAAACAAGCATCACCCCAGGCCAAAAATCTAATTCCCCCCCAAACACATGAAACATACAGGGAAACCCTTTAAACCCCCAAACACATGACATCACACCAGGCTAAGCCTCTAATCACGCCCAAGCACGTGACATCAGAGACGTAACTTGAAGTCCCTTTGGCCCCATGCAAAAAAAGAAATGGGCCCCCCCGCTATCACGGCCCCTTACCAAAGGGTATTCCTTAAAGTGGGAGGACGGGGTTTTTTGGGCCCCCTGCTGCAGGGCCCCAGTAGCGATGTACTTTTGACCCCCTGTAGCTACGCCCCGGGTTTAATCTACCCGGTTTAAACCTTTAAAACCGCCCCAAAAAATGAAAATCCCCACCCGGCTAACCCCTAATCCCCTCCCAAAACATGAATTATACCAGGTTTAAAACCCCTAATCAAGGAAAACAAATGAAAACCCTTTCCGGGCTAAGAAACAAAAACTTTGGGCCCAAACACTTGAAACCCCCCAACCCGGCTAAACCTTAATACCAAAAGCAAAATTACATCACAAAGGCTAAACCCCGTAATACCCCCCAAGCAATGGACATCACACCAGGGTAAAACCCCCTTTAAACCCGCCAAGCACATGTAAACCCACCCTAAACCCCTTTAATTTCCCCCCCAACACATGACATCACACCAGGCTAAAAACCCCTAATCGTGCCCAAACCATGCATCACACCAGGGGTAAACCCCTAATCCCCCCAAGCACATGACAACCAACCCCGGTAAACCCCTTAAACCCCCCAAGCACATGCATCACCCAGGGGTTTAAACCCCTAACCCCCCCAAACACATGAAAAAAAAAACACACCCGGCTAAACCTCTAATCCCGAAGCACAAAGAATCACAAAGGCTAAACCCCTAATACCAAACCCCGCACTTGACATTTTAAGACGTTTAAATTGAAGCTCCGGGGCCCCAGTGCAAAAAATGAAAAGTCCCCCCCCGCTGCCATGTGCCATTACAATGCTGGTATTCCCTTTTGTGGCAGGAGGGGTTTTTGGGGCCCTGAGGTCAGGGCCCGGTAGCGGGCTGTACTTTTTGACCCCCATAGCTACGCCCCGCTTTTAAATTTATACCAGGGTAAGCCCTAATCCCCCCCCAAAAAACGACATCTTTACGGGAAACCACTAATCCCGCCCAAGCACATGACATCACACCAAGTTAAGCCTCTAATCACACCCAAAAAATGAAATTTCAAGGCCCGTTCTAACAACCCCCAAGACAATCATGTCCAGCTCCTCCAGCAGACCGGTGGTGTTAATGGGGTCTGCATGGATAAATTATATTTATTATGTAAATAATACATTTCCAAAAAATGAATAGACGAATGGTCGGGCCCCCCTCCTTAAAAATACTCCTTTTTTCAAAAAGAAAAAAAAAAAAAAAAACATACTTCTTTTTTTTGCCCCAAATTTTGCCGCGCCCCCAAAGGAAAAACCCTAGCTTTTCAGAAATACGGAAATTTCGGCAAAAAAAGCCTGTGAAAACCCCAAACCCCTTAAACAAACCCCTTTCAAATATATCAAACCCGGTAAAGGGTTTTTTTGTGGGGCCCCTTTGCTATGCTTGTTGGGCTAAATTTGGTTTTTTTTGTTTCAATAAAGAAAATTTTGGTTTTATGTCTTGGGGTTTTCCCCGGTATCTCCTTTTTTCTACTTAAAAACCCGGTTTTATTTTCTGCTTTGGAGGGTTTTCCCAATTTGGTCTTCCATCCCAGAGATAAACCCCAACCAGTTTCCAAAAGGGCCCCCTTGATTATAAAAGGAGGGACAAGGGGTTTTTAGGGAAGTGGTTTTATGTGAAACATAGCGCAGCAAGCAGTGCTATATTCTCATCATCTTTTATGTATTCTATGATGACCAGACCTCACCGATGTGCACTAAACTCCTCTAGAAGCATTGCTTTTGCGTTCAAATTCTGTATTCCATCACATGAAATTAAGGAGGTATAGCAGGACAAGACCATTGTCTGTGGTTTTAGTCACTGAGTCAGTCAAATATAGCCACCAACAATTACACATCCTGCAGCAACTAACGAAAGGTATTGCTACAAGTAGTAAATAATAAAAATAAATACATAAACATAATAAAGTAAACCTAAAAATAACCTCATTCTTTGGAAAGCACGCATAGTTTTGTAGATCATACGGAAAATGTGGATAAGATAAGGACGTTAAAAGACCATCACAAAAATAATCTTGTCAAACTAAACATAAAATCACATGGACGATGTTAGAGTATTAACCGGGAAGCATGCGCCATCTAGTGGTTCTCTGTAGTATTAAATACCTTAGTTAAAAAAAAATGTATTGCAGTGCTCCCTCAGCATGCAGTATGAATTGGCTACAGGACGACCAGTGTCGGACTGGGATGTCTGGGGCCCACAGGTGGAGTTGACTCTAGGGGCCCACCAGTTGAGTTGTTTATGGGCCCACTGTTGGAGTTTATTTTAGGGGTCCACTCTACTGTAAATGACTGTTCATGCCTCCTATACTCTGCCTCTTGCTTTCTGTCTCTCTTTCTATGTTTTTTTGCCTCCTCTGAGGATGTATATGCAGTCAAAAACAACTCTAGGTCTACCAAGCTCAGGGACCCACTGGGGGTTTCCCCTACTCTTCTGTGGGCCAGTCTGAGTCTGAGGACGACCATTGTATGTTGAAACTATAACTCTATGGAAAATTGGGAATTGGTTTCAAAGCTCCAACATGTCACAACAATTTAATGCAACATGAAGATTGTGGGAAGATTAAGCATATCACTAATACAGATAAAGCAAGTCATGGCATAGAATATCAGAAAGAGCTGCTGGAAGCTGGAAATCACTTTTTTAAAATTTTTTTTAGGAAAGGAGTTTCTTTGGGTCAAGTATTTTATACACAATGTACCAGAAAAAATGAAGTGGGGGCCCTCACCTAGTGCCCAAAAAAGCCGCTTATCTTTGCACATGTAACAAACAATACAGAACATAATACCTTGCACATGTAACAAATAATACAGAACATAATACCCCACTGTAGTATACAGAGGCGCTACTAGACCACCAATCAAATCAGCAGTGTCTGTGTGTTGTCAAGATACAGTGGTCTTCCTGGGACATTGTATGTAGAAAATATTGTATCCTGAGGCCATTGTAACCTGTCACATAGGTTATGCCCCCCTTGCTGAGGACAGCACAAGCTAGTGACAGACCTGCTGTTCCCAGCTCTGTGTCCCTTATTCTGTAAGATGCAGCAGTTTTATAGCATTTACCCCTTAAATCTTATTCATTAGCAGATGTTAGCTCAACCCACCAAAGGCAGGCTCCGCCCACAGACAGTTATTCACAAGTTTCTACCTATTCAAAGTAATAGGTTTGTCAGTTGAGGTGGGCGGGGCTAGCCTGGGGTGGGCAGGGTTTGAAAATAACCGACTCTCTGAAGAACTCTTCGAATGACTCTTCTGGCTGAAAACTGCAGATTTGAGCATTAAATACACGAAAACTCCAGCATCTTACAGAATAAGGGACACAGCGCTGGAAACAGCAGGTCTGACACTAGCTTGTTCTGTTCTCAGCCAGGGGGGCAAAAACTATGTGACAGGTTCTCTTTAAGGGACCACTGTATAAGCATGATACCGTTATTGCTAAACAAACATATATATTTGCAGGCTTTCACAGTACACCAGCCCCCTTATTATGCAATTAACAAAGAGCAGCACAAAATCTAAATACTGTGCTTTCCTCTCAGCTGTTCGTTTAAATGATACCTATGCATTGAACGTTTCCAAACATTATTTTTTCTAAATACTGATATATTGTGGCGGATTCAGCCATCTCCCTTTACACTGAGCAGTTCATATTCTGCCTGAAAACTGGACGTTCTAAGTCAATTCTTGGTCCAAAAGAGGCAGTAGGAGGCCTATTTTAAACTACAGGGTGCGATTATGCTGCAACCAGCACACATCCAAACACGCAACTGCATGTTGGATACATGTTGGATCAGTATAGGATCCCATCGCCAATGTGTTTTCGGATGCGATTTTTAGATCCAAAATCGCCGTGTGAACGGCCCCTTAAGGTCTGTCCACACACTGAGCATTTCCAGTAGGAAATCCATTTGGATCTGGAGTTAAAAACAAAATGACAAAAACCAACTGTAACCCTCTCGCAGACCTCAAAAACTCAATAGTGCAATCTGCTGCACCAAATTGATTGAAAAACTGAATCCGCAATCCACGTGTAAATCTGACGGAAATACGCACCAAAAAACAAAAACCGAATTAAAAATCTGCGGATTCTTGTTTAAAATACTGTTCAAATATTCATCGGACTACGGGGTTTTAGGATTCAGAATACAAGTATTATGTGGAAACGGTGTGATTGCATCCCTCTGATATGTAAAGTAGGCACCACACAACCAGATGCTGCTTAATGCACATTTTTGCGTAGATCTATTTTCACAAGTGATGCCATCCCAGCTAAAGCCAGCAGTGAATACCAGAATATAAAACAAAATAAAAACATTGTTAGAAAAACTACTACTGCATTTATGGTAGCAGTCACTTAAATATGTGCTTTAGGTTACCCCTTTTACTGTGCACTTTGCTGGATTTTACACTTTTTATGATTTCAATATACAAATTATAAATATACATGTCAACCATAGGAGAATATGCCACGAGATATACATCTCCATATATATTCCTCATTTACAACTCAAACTTAACTCCTTTTATTCTACTGTGTAAAATGAGCTACACAAAGCCATGTTTACTATTTTGCCGTAGGCAAACTTAAACTCTATCAGTTCTCTATCTGTTAAACACTAAAATGTAACTTTTATTATATATAACTCTTTACCTCGATTCACCATATTTAAAAACCGGATCTCTCACCTCCTCATTTAACCCTCTTTTCTTCTGAAAGAGGGAATAACTCCCTTTCTATTATCAAGTCTGGTGGAGCACCACCTATTAACAGGAGAGCCTTATATCTATAGCAAAGTACTAGCTTCAGTAAGGGATCCCAAGCCTACCACCTGGGCAGTCGTCCCCAATCTCATGGACACAGAACTAATAAGGCCTCTTTGTGACACCCCTGCAGCAGGTGACACTTGTAGACTTGGAGATTATGACACAAAGCTATGAACCCAATCTGAACTGCACTGTAACCTCACCACACCTGTTCGACGTAAACAAGGATCCTCAAATCTGTTTGCGCCCCAAGGTAACATTCTCATGCATCTGAAAATTCTTCTTAATCCCCCATCCCTGACCTAAGCACATTGCTATACATTAAAAACTATCAACATCTATATGACTCAACTTGCCTAAGGAATAAATATTTCACCTTGGAGCCACTACTTGCTCTAAACTGGGCTAAATATGAAGGTGATTATCAGCATGTGTAAATATAGCAAAACGAAGAGTGGATTCAAGCAGTGAAAAACTAAAATAGAAAGATGTGTACCTCTTCCTCTGTTTTGAACCCAATTCTAGTATGAGGCATACCAATACTGTGACGAACTAGTGACCAAAATACTGCAGACATCAATTTGGCTAAGGCTTATGGCAAAGTAATGAGTAGAAGATCGTACGGCACCGGAGGGAGGCAGAGGAGAGGAAGATGGGAGTCATATTCCAGGCCCTTGTCACAGTGGTTGGGCTCATGTCTAACCCCGACACGTAGACACAATAAAGTGGGGGACCTGCAGTGTGGATGGCGGTCTTACCCCCAGGGGCATACTCCATGTTGGTGGTTGTAGTCCTCCTGCTGTATTGATGGTGCCCATGACATTGTGCAGGAACAAGGAGGCAGACAAAGGAGTCAAAGTTGGTATCAAGTATCATTTGACCCTTTTATTTATCAGCAAGCTCTGAAACATGGCATCTCTCTTTCATATGGTTACAATCCTTCCTCTGCCTGAGTTGCAGCTAGCAGCCATCAGAGGTCCCCTCTAAATTTGTCCCTTTTTTGGCTGCAGTCTTGGTACTTCAAGTAGTTCTCAAACTCCAGGAGAACTGACATCCTATCAACTTCAAGATGGACTTCAAGGGGATAGCAGAGCAATCTCAGGAGAACTGGATCTAGACGGGCCAGCCCAAAGACAATCTGGACACCAACCTGGGCAGTAGGCCAGCGGGGGACTTCCTTAGTGCACTACCTGTCGTGTACACCTCCCTAGTGTACCTATTCAAAGCATCCTCTAATTCAGATAGACAGCAATCCTTTCTATAGAAGTCCTTAGTTCCCCAGCAGAGATCCATGGCCGACAAATAATGCTATGGGCTTCCCAGCTGCAGTTTGGAATGAGCCCAGGTTTCAGAGGTTCAGACCACAGGTATCACAAGACTTTCTTCACCACACTAATTAAACTAAGGCCTATTTATAACCTTTTGATTTGACTTAACCTACCTTAACCTACCTACCCCCCTCTAGTCTCCATAGTTACCTACTCCATCCTCCTCTCAACCAATGGCTGCAATAAAATCATCAGAGTGACTTAGGATATCTTAGGGTGCGTTTACACGGCATAAGACAAATACCGGCCGGTTTGCCGGCCGGTATTTGTCCTGTTTTGCGCCCGTCCCCACGGCCGCGGGGGGGAAGGGATGGGGGCGGCTTTTCTCCGAGATGAGCGGACGGAGAACAGCCCTCCCCCCTCCCATTGAGGTGTTCATATTCCGTCCAAAAACCGGACGGAAGATGGTGCTTGCTCGATGTTTTGCTGCCGGGCGGAAAACCCGTGCAGTGGGGACTGCTGCAGGGGTTTTTCATAGAGCCCCGTTCTGCTCATTTTCGGCTGGTTTTTCAGGCGGTCTAAAAAACCGCAAACCGGCTGAAAAACCGTCCGAAAACCCATGCCTTGGGGACATGCCCTTAGTCTCTTGAAGTACAGATAACGCAACACAGAATTCACTCAAAGGTCATGTCATCATCATTATCTTAGTGCAAAACAGCAGTGATTCAGCACAAAATCATTCTGTAGTATACACAAGGAGTTTACAAATACAAGAGGTTAAACTCCTGTATACTACACAAAGAGTCTCCTGTAACTCTTTACTCAGAGCCAAAGGGACTGTGTTCACCATTGTATTTCGGAGATATTCTCTCCTAGAAGCAATGGCCTTAAAGGGAATTTTCGCCAATTTTTTTTATTACTGATTAAAACAAGATACTGATATATAATCTTATCTTCTTAGCCATTTAAATTTTATGATTGTAGAGTTTAATTTTTTTTGTCTGTATAAGATTATGGGGGCAGCTATCTTGCCTGAACTGCTGTTAACAACATTTAGGGGCCGTTTACACGGCAGTGGACAAATACCGGCCAGTTTGCCGGCCTGTATTTGTCCGGTTTTGTGGCCGTCCCCAAGGCCGCGGGGGAGGGGCGGCTTTTCTCCGCGATAAGCGGAGAACAGCCCTCCCCCCCTCCCATTGAGATGCACATGTTCCGTCCGAAAACCGGCTGAAAAACCAGCCGAAAACCCGTGCAGTGGGGTCATGCCCTTAGAGATGCTATACAGCAGCTGCATGGACAGTGGAACTTGTGAACAGGAGCAGATCCATTGACTTCTGTAAGAGAGTTTTCTAGACACGCTGTGTGACCTGGTAAGAATTTACTGGGCCTTATGTATGAAAGCTGTCTAGCAGTAAGACTGTCTTTGTTGTTCATAGCAAACAGTCAGACCACAGCTTTTATTTCATATAGTGCTCTGGAAAAAATAAAAGCTGAGCTCTGATTGGTTGCAATGGGCAACAAAGACAGTCTTACTGCTAGACAGTTTTCATACATAAGGCCCAATGTGTGATGAGGAGGAACTGTGAATATCTCCTATTGTGGATGGTGGATCCTTTCTTATCTACAAATTGGTGTCAACTTTCAGTGTAATCCTGCATGAATTGATGAGGAGATTGCTGACAAAATTTCTCTGCAGAACAGGAAATATCAAACTATTATTAGTGCTTCTGGCCAAAGTGAAAACCACAGGATTTTAAATATTGATATGGAAAATGAAAAAACACAACGATTCTTAGAAAAACATTTTTAACATAAAAAGGAGTTAAGAAATAAATCATTTTCTGATGAGACAAAGAATTTCATTGTACCTCCAAATAAAATTTGAGGCAAAGGAGGCAAGTCAAGACTGCATAGGAACCCAAAATAGCACACATTCTGTCTAGGGAGCACAAAAGGAGGCCGTAGCATAATTATGCGTGGGCAGGACTCCAATTGAGGATAACATCATCTATAAATAGAACTGTACTGTGATCACAACTATTGACTGGGGATGGAGGGGGTGTCTCTAATCCTATGTGGTAGGGCCAACTTCATAGGAGAGAGATAGATAGATAGATAGATAGATAGATAGATAGATAGATAGATAGATCTTTTGGTGATGTTTATGTATCTCACCTTTTCAGGATGGATGCCTGCATGAAGACCTATTGGTCATCCCATTCTTGTGGTATCGTAAGTGTTATGCTATAGCGGTGTGTATGTGGTCTACATCATTATAATTCACCGCAATCATTTTGCTGCAATTATTGGATATATTGCAGCACTTCTATGCGATACTATATTTAACTCAAGGTGATGTGTTATTCTATACTTTTATATATATATACTACTATCTGATTGTGATACTTGTCAATAGGATAATTACCAATATTTAGTGGTAGGGCTAGGTTCCTGGTGGGATCGTCCTTATCGGGACGTTTTCTCCCACATTTTTGTAGGCAGGGTCTATAGTAGGAGACACTTCACTCTGTGGTACTATATTTATTATCTTTTGTTCCTTTATACACACTTTTTTCTCCTTGCCCTGGTCACACATACATGTTGTTTATCACTATATGTCCAGATGTGCTGTGGTCCCTTTTTTTTTTTTTTTTTTTTTCATCGATCTACATATTTTCTTTGGAATATTTATTTTAAATACTATTAATAAAGGTTAATTTTTATTCCAGTATATTTAGTGCACTTTCCAAACAGTTTTTTTCTATATATATGGGGTTGCTTTGATGCCGGTACTCTGAGACTGGTTTCAGAACCTAGTGATTATTTGTGTTTTGCAAGCATTTTCATTCCGCACTTCAAAAAATTTACTGGTAGGTTAATTTAGAATACAGATTGTCAATCCCAGTGGGAACAGGGCACGAAGTGAGTGATGATGATCTCTGTTCGGTGCTGCTGTTTCTGCAGTTTCTAAATAAATAAAAAAAAATAAAAGTGCCATGTCCTCTAGAGAAACCCTTTCTGCAGCCCTTCTCTGCACTGGCTTATACAGGATGGAAATGAATTAGTGTCTGAACCTATTACTAGAGTTGTCCACTTTCTTTTTTAAATTAATTTATATTGGTGCTGCAGTTAAAAAAAAACAAAAAAAACTAATACTCCCCTTTGTCCACACCTCCGTTACCATTGCTGCCACAGTCCGCTGTCTTCCCCTGTCTTCTGTTACTTCCTGGTGCTGGCAGGTGGACGGTCACCGCAGCAGCCGCTGACTGGTTGCACTGGTCACATGACATTTCCTGACTCACTGTTCAGAAGTTAATAGTTCCAAACAGGGCCGGACTGGGAATAAATATCAGCCCTGGCACTAAGCCCCCAGCAGCCCACATACAATATCAGCTTAAAAAATGTCCCTTGTTCTCGCACCTCGCCACTTTCTAAAATAAACTAAACTATAAAGCTGCTTTCACATGGAGCATTTTTGGTGCATTTTTTATGTGTTTTTGGTGCGTTTTTGTGCAGAAAGGCAGAGCAGTTAATGCTGTACATTTCTGCACAAAAAACGCATCAAAAAATGCACCAAAACCGCTCTGTGTGAAAGCAGCCTACACACAAGCAAGAAAGAAACAGTGGTGCAGAGAAACCCCTCATCACAGAGTCAGGTGTGCACTTGCTTTACAATCCGGGACAAGCCCACACTGACACTACATAAGCACAAACATAACCTACAACCCCACCAATCACATCACCATCACATGAATACAGCACTGATTCAACATAGAAGTAAAATGACCCCTGACAGCAGGGACTCACAGGAGACGTCATCTCTGATGGGAGTTGTTCTCTTCTCCTTTTCTTCTCCATCTGGCCCAAACCTCCATGATGTCTTCCCTGATGAGTCGTTCCCTTCCCTTTTTTTCTCCGTCCAGTACAGCATGCAATTTCTTCTTCTCCCGGTCACTACACGTCCCTGTAGAATTTACCACAACTCCATCTGAGACTCCTCTCTTTAACAGCACTGTCCTATCAATTCCCCAAACAGCGTATGTTAGACCCTAAAAATTAGAAATTAAAAAATGTCAGATAAGTGGCATGTAAATAGGTAGACCCCCATTAGTTAGGTAAACAGAGCCTTCCTCCATTAATTTGGTAGGTAGACACGGCCTAGCCCTGTAATTAGCCAGGTAGCTGGGGCTGCCCCGAGTAAAGCGGCAAGAAGCTGGGGCTGCCCGAGTAAAGCGCCAGGTAACTGGGGCTGCCCCCAGTAAAGCGCCAGGTAGCTGGGGGCTGCCCCCAGTAACTAGCCAGGTAGATAGGGCTGCCCCCAGGTAAGTAGCGCGGTAGCTGGGGCTGCCGCAGTAACTAGCCAGGTAGCTGGGGCTGCCCCCAGTAACTAGCCAGGTAGCTGGGGCTGCCCCCAGTAACTAGCCAGTTAGCTGGGGCTGCCCCCAGTAATTAGCCAGTTAGCTAGGGCCACTTACAGGTAAGTAGGGCCAGTATATAGGCAGACAGGGCCACTTATAGGTAGGCAGGGCAGTATATAGGTAGACAGGGCAGTATATAGGCAGGCAGGGCCAGTATATAGGCAGGCAGGGCCAGTATATAGGCAGGCAGGGCCAGTATATAGGTAGGGCCAGTATATGGGCAGGCAGGGCAGTATATAGGTAGACAGGGCAGTATATAGCCATACAGGGACAGTATATAGCCAGGCAACGCCAGTATATAGCCAGGCAGGTCCAGTATATGGGCAGGCAGGGCCAGTATATAGGCAGGCAGGGCTGATATATAGGTAGGCAGGGGCAGTATATAGGTAGGCAGGCAGGGCTGATATATAGGTAGGCAGGGCAGTATATAGGTAGGCAGGCAGGGCAGTATATAGGTAGGCAGGCAGGGCAGTATATAGGTAGGCAGGCAGGGCAGTATATAGGTAGGCAGGCAGGGCAGTATATAGGTAGGCAGGCAGGGCAGTATATAGCCAGGCAGGGCAGTATATAGGTAGGCAGGGGCAGTATATAGCCAGGCAGGGGCAGTATATAGCCAGGCAGGGGCAGTATATAGCCAGGCAGGGGCAGTATATAGGTAGGCAGGGCAGTATATAGCCAGGCAGGGGCAGTATATAGGTAGGTAGGCAGGGGCAGTATATAGGTAGGTAGGCAGGGCAGTATATAGATAGGTAGGCAGGGCAGTATATAGGTAGGTAGGCAGGGCAATATATAGGTAGGCAGGGGCAGTATTTAGGCAGGTAGGCAGGGCCAGTATATAGCTAGGTAGGCAGGGCAGTATATAGGCTGGCAGGCAGTATATAGGTAGGCAGGGGCAGTATATAGGCAGGTAGGCAGGGGCAGTATATAGGCAGGCAGGGCAGTATATAGCCAGGCAGAGGCAGTATATAGGTAGGCAGGGCAGTATATAGCCAGGCAGGGGCAGTATATAGGTAGGTAGGCAGTATATAGCCAGGTAGGGGCAGTATATAGGTAGGTAGGCAGGGCAGTATATAGGTAGGCAGGCATGGCAGTATATAGGTAGGCAGGCATGGCATGTATATAGGTAGGCAGGCAGGGCAGTATATAGGTAGGCAGGCAGGGCATGTATATAGGTAGGTAGGCAGGGCAGTATATAGGTAGGCAGGGCAGTATATAGGTAGGCAGGCATGGCATGTATATAGGTAGGTAGGCAGGGCATGTATATAGGTAGGCAGGCAGGGCAGTATATAGGCAGGCAGGCAGGGCAGTATATAGGTAGGCAGGCAGGGCATGTATATAGGTAGGTAGGCAGGCAGGGCAGTATATAGGTAGGCAGGCAGGGCATGTATATAGGTAGGTAGGCAGGGCATGTATATAGGTAGGTAGGCAGGGCATGTATATAGGTAAGCAGGGCAGTATATAGGTAGGCAGGCAGGGCATGTATATAGGTAGGTAGGTAGGCAGGGCATGTATATAGGAAGGCAGGCAGGGCAGTATATAGGTAGGTAGGGCAGTATATAGGTAGGCAGGGCAGTATATAGCCAGGCAGGCAGGGCCAGTATGTAGTTTAAAAAAAATAAAACCAATACTTACCTGATGTCTCTGCTGTCGGTGACCCAGCCGTGCAGCCGTGTGGCGAGGGGGGCCTGTCGGACCGTTGCGGCCCCTGTACGTGTGCCAGGCGGCACTCGGGGCCCGCCCAGGGGAAACACCGGCCCCCTCGGCGGGTGCTCCAAGCCGGCGCTGCGGCCCGGACCCCAACGGCACGCCGGGCAAATGCCCGGTTTGCCCTATGGGCAATCCGGGCCTGGTTCCAAACAAAAATTTCAGGCACCAACAGCCCTGGAACGGAGGGGAGTATTAGTTTGTTTGTTTTTTTTTGGTTTTTTTTGTTTGGGTGGGGGGGTTCTAACTGCAGCACCAGAATAAATTAAAGGGGTTGTCTCACCATGCAGTTTCAGAGAGCCAGAGCCAGCTTTAGACTCACACTTCCTGGTCATGCTGTGGGTGGTTCTGTAGCAGTGACAGGAATAGCTAGTAGTAGCAGACCTGATATGCCAGTTACAGTGAGAAGCTTATAATCTGCTGTGCACAAAGCTACAGAGTTCTAGGAGTTTAAACTTGTTGTTAAAGGGGTTTTGCCACAATCTCAGTTCATACCTCTTGCATCCAGCTCTTCAGCTCTGTGGGCTCAGAAGGCCTTTCCTCTCTCTAGTCAAAGAAAGGTCTGTTTATGTATAGAATTGTAAGTAGCTACAATGTAGCTCAGAGGTAACATTTTTGCTTTACAGCACAAGGGTCTTTGGTTAAAATTTTTCCTCTTTATCAATGCACATACCTCATTGAGGGTGTTTTTTTTTATTTGCACTGTTTGACTAATTACTAAGGAGTACAGAGGACATGAGTAGAGTGACAGCACCTGGGGTTTGAACACTCAGTAGCTACTTGAGAAGAGAGGTGATATCTGAGCATGTGCGACCAGGACTGAGGAACTCACAGCCTTGGTCGTATCCCCTGGAGATGAGCTGTAAACAATGGATCAGTAAAGAAACAGCTAAAACACGGTGCGGAATTTTTAATAATGATGAATGACGAAAATGTTTACTATTTAATTTTCAAACTTCCCACGTCAATTTTACTTCGTGGCAAAACCCCTTTAAGTGAACAAACTCCTGTGCTAGAGATAAGACTCAGCAGGGAGTGACTCACCATGGTCAGATGGCGGATAAGAGAGCGGAGAGAGGTTGTCTGTAACCTAGAAATACTTTTGTATACCAGCAGTAGATAAAATCTTTATCTCCTGAACAAAGGAAAATTAAAATAGCAATGTATTTGGTAACAGTCTTCATTTAGCTTTCCCTATGTGTTAAAAGCTAATCATTGTGGTGAGATTACCCTTTTAATTAAAAAAAGAAAGTGTAGTTAAAAAACCCTAGAAAGTGAACAATGCCTCTAAGTCACAAATCTCCTACAGGGTTTTGGAAATAGGCCTTCTAAACCAGACAACCCTATCTTGTGAGATCCCAAAGATTAGGCCAATCATTTTATCATCTCATCCCTTAGGGTCCTTTTTTTAAGAATATGTGCTAAAACAAATGTGATCAGGTTTTGTCTACAGATGTAGTCATGACTTTAAAATCTTGAAGTCATAAAACCATCATTCATGATCAACAACCCTATCTCGTGGCTTGGTAGAGAAGGGTATGCAACTGCAATCAGACTAAGACAAATGTATTTTTAAATAACAGACAAAGTATCATCAATTACAATGATGCAGTCCAGATGGTTCCCGTTACCAGGCACAGGATTACTGATTGTATAACTTAATTTTACCCCAAGATCTTAAGTCATCTGGCCACCATAATGAAAAAGGAAGAAATCAAAACACTGCTCAGTTTCCAGTCACTCGGAGTAACTACTCTGGAGGGAATAGGACCTTCTTCAAAAGGCTTCGGGACGCTCACTAGACTCACTTGGGGATGGAGATGAAGTAAGACTCACAAGAAACATCTGTTATTAATAACACAGTCTAATAGTCTACAGAGCGGGGAGCTTTATTTATTACTTGTATCCATCAGCAGGAAGCAAAAATAATTAAATAGGAAAATAAGCAAGAAAGACAAACATGTTCCAGTTTAGGCTGGTCCCTGCACACAGCTGGAGAGGAAAAACGGTCCCTGTGACTTCTCCAGATGAGAGTACTTACAAGTCCATTAACATCATGGTGTGAAGTATCAATCAGTTATCTATGACACCATCAAAATAGTCCAACAGTACTTTGGGATACTTTGTTATAACCTCTATGACCCATAAATTGTTATGACCCCTAATGATCCAACTGTGCAACATGGAACGACCATACATGTAGTGATTGAGTGTCACTCAGCCTATAACCATATGGCCATTCATTACCATTTATTTTCTATAATCATATAAATAAACACACACACACACATAAATACACACATACATACACCTATATATAAAAGGAAATAGATAATGGTGCCGCACACTTACAGTGGATGGCGGGTGCTCAATGGAAAGCCCATCGGTTGTAATCCAGAATTAAAAAAAAATTCACAGCACTCCTTATATCTGTATATATAGGTGTATCCAAAAACAATTCTCCGTTCAAATTTATACAATGTATAGGAGATTTAACAAGAATTGTCCCATGGTCCAACGTTTCAGCGAAATGGTATTCGGACCGAGCGTGGGAAGGGCGGGTGTAGGCGAGTGGAAACCTCTACATCCTGCTCTTCGCCACGTCTCGGTCCCTGATGAAGGCCAATTTCAGCTGAAACGTTGGACCATGGGACAATTCTTGTTAAATCTCCTATACATTGTATAAATTTGAACGGAGAATTGTTCTTGGATACACCTATATATACAGAACATGCAATATAATATATTATATATATATATATATATATATATATATATATATATATATATATATATATATATATATACACAACGAACATGCTTTGTATATATATACATATATATATACACACACACACGTTTTTGGAACATTTCCTCACCTAAAACTGCATTAAAAAAATCCAAAACGCCCCCAGTTCATTTTCATTGATTTCTTCATAAAACAGCACTGTAGTTCATACAAAAGAATTTGTATTAATTTGTATGGATGTTTCAGAAACAAAACAGCGTTGGAAAACCTCGTCCAAAACCTGATCAAAACCTCATCTGAAAAGGTGCGAGATGAGGTTTTGATGCGTATTTGGACGCTGAAAATTCACATTTTTCACATCAGTCATCTAAAACATCTGTATTCGTGAAGTCTGTGCAGTGATTGGCGATTTAGTAGCGCCTCTCTACCGTACAGTGTGGTACCACATATTCTGTACTGCTCTTTACATGTGCCAGGATGAGCGGCTCCTTCGGGCACCAGGTGAGGGCCACAAATTTTTT